>VAHF01000051.1:0-24791 GCA_008009225.1 Acer yangbiense | reverse complement strand
GGTTTTTGTAAGGGTAGATTAGGCTCTCAAGACCTCAAGAGAAGAAGCACCAAAGGTAAACTTCTAGTGCTTAATTTTCTTTGAAGAGAAGTAGTTGCACACACACACAACACTTGCATATCTCTTTTCTTGAATGTTGTGTGTTTGTATTATGTGTGCATTATTGATTATTTAATCTCTCTTCTTGCATAAGTATTGATTGCATCTTGTGATTATAATGTCATACCATAGTAGGCATTAGGATGCATTTTTCTTTACCTTTTTGCCCTTGCACTTGTGTATGTGAGCATAAAAGGAGTGTGCTGGTCGCTGGTCCTACGCTGGTTGTCCAGCGTAGGCACACCAGCACAGATCGCCCAGTGGTCTGTCGCTGGTCCTGCGCTGGTCGTCCAACGTAGGACGCCCAGTTCTCTATCGCTGGTGCTGCGCCTCTCACCTGCGCTGGTCGACCAGCGCTTAGTGCAAATTGTGTTCATGCGCTGGTCCTGCGCTGGAGGTCCAGCGCACAAGGCTAATTTTGGTGCGATTTTTCAAAACGACCACACTTTACTTATGACCTCTATATATACATCTCTATGTTTTTAGGTCAGTTGGCTGAGTTAAAAATATCATATATTTTCCTTAGAATATTTTTCTAGTGAAAAAATCTCAAAGGAATCACATTTGATCACTCAAATACATTCCTTTGTGCATCAAAGATCAACTTTCAATCATCATGCATGGGTTTGCATAATCACAACTTGCTTGGTAAGATTTTGATTAACTTCATCTTATTTTAGTATTTTTACTATCAAGCCAACTCTTTTAATTTACTTGTATGTTTTAGATCATATGCTAAATACAAGAAAAGAGAATTGATTGTGATGAATTAATTGAGTGTTGTATTGTGATAGCTAATTAGGTTTTTGTTTAATCTTGATTAGCTAAGCTATTTGACATGTCATTTAGCTCTTGATATTTAGGATTGATTTAATTGATTATATCATCATCCAAGATAAGCATCTAAGGTTCCCTAGCCTTGTTTGTTATTTGAATATCATCATATATTCACATAGGTTACATATTCTCTTCATTGAGAATTAAGACTTGTGGCTAAGAGTGCTTAGCCACAAGCAAATTGAACTAGAGCCACTTTTAAAGGCCCGTGTGGTAGAAGTGGGGGGTTATTGACCGGAGTGTTAGACGAGGTCAACATAGGTTGTAAACTCCATTTCAATTAGTGGATTTCGAGGTTCGAGTGTGGCGCACTAAACAGCCCATGGATTTTCCCAGTGGTTGGGTTTCCACGTATATATCAAGTGTTATTTAAATTCCGCATCATATTACACTTGCTATATTTTATTGACTATTAGGGGTATTTTCGTAATCTTGACTATACGCGAAAATCAGGTAAAATTAGTTAAAATCTATTCAACACCCCCCCCCCCCCCCCCCTCTAGATTAATACATAGAACACACCGAGTAATTCTTTTCAATTGGTATCAGAGCGGGTTCCTAGATATACTTAGGTGATCCTAGCTCATTTTTGGTGTGTTTTGCATTTGTGTGATTTTTTGCTCATTCATACATTTTGCATACATTTCATTTCATTCATTATATACAATGAGTGGATACGATGGCAACCACGAGGGTGCGTCAAGTACACGACCTCCTCTCCTCACCGGTGTGAATTATGCCTCATGGAAATGCAAGATGGAAGCATATGTGTGCCAAATCCATGATAGGGCATGGATGGCTATTGAAGATGGGTATGCACCTCCTATGATGACTCCCATGGGTGGTGGAGAAGAAGTACTCAAGCCTAAGGCTCAGTGGTCCACTGAAGAGTTTGAGACTTCAAAATGGAATAGGAAGGCATGGCATGCTCTTCTATGTGCAGTGGATGAAAATAAGTACAAACTGATTCAGAACACTAGGATAGCCAAGGAGGCATGGGATATCCTAGAGGATGCACACGAATGAACCGATGTTGTCCAGGATTTAAAGCTACAAGTCCTTCAAACGTAATTCGAGTTGCTCAAGATGGAGAAGGACGAATGCTTCAATGACTTCGAAGTCAAGTTGATGGATATTGTCAATCAAAGCCATCAACTCGGTGATCCTTATTCGGATAGCAGAGTTAATCAAAAAATCATGAGGTCTCTCCCCGCTAGGTTTGAATCAAAAGTGACGGCTTTAGAAGAGAATTATGGATATAAGGACATGAAGCCGAGCGAGGTAATTGGAAGTCTCCTCGCCTATGAGTCTAGGAAAGCTCCTAGTATTACACCTCCTAAAAAGCAAAAAGGAATTACTTTGAAAGCTTCCAAGGTTGAGAAGGAGGAAAAATGTGACTCGGACGAAGAAACGGCATTATTACTTAGAAGATTCAAGAAATTCATCAAGTTCGAGAAGAAAGGCTGTGGATCCAAAGGCCAAGACTTGAAGAAAAAGGCTCTCTTCAAGAGTTTTGAGCCTAGGCAAGAGCATAGTGAAAAGAAAGGGGTTCAATGCTATACGTGTGGTGGTATAGGACATATCTCACCCGATTGTGGGAACTTGAAGAACAAGATGGCAAAAGTGATGACCACCACATGGAGCGAAAGTGATGACTCCGGAAAGGGAGACAAGTCATCAAGTGATGATGAGATTACCATCAACCATATGGCATTTGGAGCCACTTGTGTAGAAGATAAAGTTGTTGGTAAGAATGCCTTGACTAGTGATCCCATAGAAGAAAGAGATGAAGAAGTAGCTCTAGAGGAGATAGGTGTAGCTACTCATTGGGACATGACTCTCATTAACTCAATAGACCAAGGTGAAGGTCTTAATGAGGGAAATGACTCCATAGGTGAGATGGAGAGTGTAGGAGATAGCTCAAGTGAAGATGACTCCTCATCTAACTCTACAAATGGAAATGTAGAGAAAATGGATGTTCATGACTTTATAGTCAAGTGTGAAAGTTCATTAAAGAAGAACAATATAAAATTGAAGATGTTAAAAGATGAAAATCTAGAACTTTCAACACACAATGACCACTTAAGTAAACAAGTGGAAACATCAAAGATGATTGAAGACAAGCTAAGAGATGAGCTAGCTTTGTCTAAGAGGAATGAAGAAGGGTTAAAGAAGAAGCTAAAGAGTCATTGACTCGGATGACTTCAAGCACTAAGAAGCTTGACCACATACTTGGTAGTGGAAAGAACCCTTGTGACAAGAGAGGTATTGGGTATGAAGATGAAAATAGCAAGGAGATCTCTAATCCAACCAAGACTGTCTTTGTCAAGAGTTTAGGCAAGATAGAAGCCTCACCAGTGCACACTCCTAGGAAGAAAATCGATCTAGGACAATGTTCAAGAAGTGCACAAGTGAAGGAAGCCCCAAGGAGACAACCTTAAGCTCAACGCATTAGAGTCACTCAAGTCAACATTCCTCATCAAATGACTCTAAATGGAAAAAGGCCAATCATGCAAAATAAACCAAGGAAGGAAGCAAGCAAGCAAGACCGATTCAACAACAAAGAAGGTTTGAACCCATTCAACCACAAAGTCATGGGAAGGCTCTTATGCATGCACAAGGACATGGTATGATTTCTAAATTTATCCCTACATGTCACTTTTGTGGTATTGATGGTCATATTAGACCAAATTGCTTTCATTTCATTAAATTATGTAAAGTCAAAAGCATGATTGAAAAGAGAATGACAAGAGCTAGAATGCATGTTAATAGGAAGGAAAAAATTCATGATCCTATGATTTCTAGAACTCTTGATCCACTAGCCACTAGGAAGATAAAAGTTATACCTAAGTGGATAAGGAAAAATGAACCCTCCTATTACGAGACAAACTTGTCTCATATAGGTTCAACCAAGTCCAATGGACTTGGGAGGTCTATAGGACCTCATAACCTTCATTGATAAAGGATGGTGATTGACCCCATATGGGGAACTCAAGCAAAGAGAGCTAATGCATACATGTTGCATACAAATTATTTGAAAAATCTTATGCTTCTTTGTTGATTGCTTGAGTAAGCTTGGTTGCACATATGAATATATGTTTTCTATTCAATAAGTGTGAACCTTGCTTGTTTACAATCCATGTCATATTTATGTTCAAACATGCATTTTTGGACTAGGAGATTTACATAGGAAGTATGATTTGAATGACCTATAGTTATCTCCATGACATGATGATTCTTTTATAACATGCTAATGACATATGAAAAGCATGAAATTCAAATGGCATGCTCAAATGAAAAAGCATGAATTGATGATTGCAAATTCTTAAAATGCAAAACTTGTGTGAAAAAGCTTATGAGACTCAAAATGAATAAAGGATCTTGTATCCGTTCAAAGGAATTTAGATTCCAAATGTCTCTCCTGCTTTATTAGTTGAACATGGCTACTATCATACGGGTTTCATTCCCGGAAAAATCAAATAGGGTGCAGAGTCGCTCATGCCATGTTTCGTTTATAAAGTTGGATATAATTGCTCATATATTAAATGTAAGGATTCTCATTCTTTGATTGGCTTATTTCGTGGACAAACCACAATTGGAACTCTTTGTAAGGGTAGCTTAGGTATTGGAATTCAAGTTGATGCCCTTTGAAAACCTCATCAATGATAAGCACCAAAGGTAATTTCTAAGTGCTTACTTGCAATTGAAGAGATAGTTGCACACACTCACAACTCATGCATATGTTTAATTCTTGTATGTTATGTGTCTAATTTATGTGCATTAATGTTCATTAACATCTCTTCTTGCTTGTTTATATGATTGCATTTTGTTTTTTCCAAAGCCTTGTCATGCATTAGGCTTAGGAGTGCATTATTGCAAAGGGCACTGTTCAAAGCGCTGTACGAACAACGCCCATCTTGACCTGGTTGGAAAATGCATTTTTAATGCATCAGGTCTAATGCAATTTTGGAAGGCACTGTAAGAGCGATGTACATCTCAGACCCGAGAAGACAGGGATCAGGCGCTGTACAAAAGCGCTGTTCGAACAGCACCCATGAAGGTAACTCTTCATATTCCCAGGTAAGCGATGTACAAGTCGCCCTACGTACAGCGCCCAAGGCAAAAATAGGGCATTTACCCAAAACGGTGTCACTTCATCTTGAGGCCCTATATATATGTCTACTTCTTTCCTAGGTCGTTTTTTTAAGAGTTCAAGAGCCATTTTTTACTTAGCATATTTTTCCAAGAGAAAAATTTCACCAAGAACTCACCTTTCTTTACTCAAACATCATTCTATGACCATCAAACATCATCTAGCATCTTTCTTGAGCATCTAGATAACTTTTGCATGGATTTTTCATCTCACTTTGCTTGGTAAGTTTTTCACTTATATCTTACATATTTTATGTCTTTCTTCCCAAGCAATCTCTTTTATTACTTGTATGTCATTGATATATATCTTAGATACAAGTTTGAGATTAGTGTTTTGAATGTTTGAGAGTTGTATTGTGATAGCTTCTAGGTTTTCATAATCCTTGCTTAGCTAAGCTTTTTGGCATGTCATTTAGCTCATGATATCTAGGATTGCAATTCTTGATATATCATCATCCTAGATAAGCATATAGGGTTACCTAGCTCTTTATTGCATTTTTTAGTATTTCATATATTCACTTAGGTTGTAAACTCTCTTCATTGAGAAGTAAGACTTGTGTAGCTTCCGGGATTAGGTTGCGTAAATCACAAGCAATTGGACTAGGTTCGCTTATACTGGGATTAGGTAGGTGTGTGATTACTTCCGGGATTAGGTTGTAATCGGTTTACACATTTAGTGGATTCGGGGATTCAAGGTTCGAGTGTGGCTTACTTACTAGCCCGTGGTGTTTCCCGTGAGGGTTTCCACGTAAATATCAAGTGTTGTTTAATTTCCGCACAATATTACACTTGCTTTATTTTATTGACTATTAGGGGATTTTTCGTAATCTTGACATTCACGAAAATTGGGTAAATTTAATTAAAATCTATTCACCCCCCCCCCCCCCCCCCCCCCCCCCCCCCCCCCCCCCCCCCTCTAGATAATATATTACACACCGCTTATTTGTTTCATTAAAATTAATGAAATCTCTATATCCTTGCTTCTCCCATGACAATGGAAAAATTGGTTTGAATTCTTATTAGAAACCTTTGTCATTTGCTTTGCCAAATACCATTGTATTTTGAATGCTACATGTTTTGTATGCAAAGCATGTTTGATTCACACATTTTCTTTAAATAAATCTCCTTGTTTCTCTCCAATTAATTAAGTTGCATAAAGTGGCCTATATGATTATGCAAGTATATAGTATGCTACTATCTCTTTTTGCTAAGTGACCCGGTTGGGGACTACTCTTTTGCCTATATCATGACAAAAAGAGGGAGTAGAATGGTGGTAAGGGGAGTTGCACATTGTGGTAGCTATTGTGCATGTTGGGGAGACAATACATTGAGGGGCAGTAACCCTTTGAGGGGGAGCATTGCATTCATTATACATTGCAAAATGTTGTGCTTAAAATTTTAGAATGCAAATGCTTGTTTATGCTCTCACTTGATTAATCTCACATTTTACTTGTATTGGAAAATATAGAAACTTTGCTTTCAGGGATTGATTGTTCTACAAGAGATTTGAAGACTTCAAGATTTTTTCTTTTTTATATCTCTTTGTAAAGTAGAAAATCATTGTTGACCTGTGGTTTCTATTATGTTGTGAGGAATCAATGTGAGTGGTGGTTTTGTCACGAAATAGCCAAAGGGAGAGATTGTAAAGATTCTCATTTGTTGATTGGCGTATTTCACACACAACACTTGCATATCTCTTTTCTTGAATGTTGTGTGTTTGTATTATGTGTGCATTATTGATTATTTAATCTCTCTTCTTGCATAAGTATTGATTGCATCTTGTGATTATAATGTCATACCATAGTAAGCATTAGGATGCATTTTTCTTTACCATTTTGCCCTTGCACTTGTGTATGTGAGCATAAAAGGAGTGTGCTGGTCGCTGGTCCTGCACTGGTCGTCCAGCGTAGGCACACCAGCGCAGATCGCCCAATGGTCTATCGCTGGTCCTACGATGGTCGTCCAGCGTAGGCACACCAAGGCAGGACGCCCAGTTCTTTGTCGCTGGTGTTGCGCCTCTCACCTGCGCTGGTCGACCAGCACTTAGTGCAAATTGTGTTCATGTTCTGGTCCTGCGCTGGAAGTCCAGCGCAGGTCACCAGCGTACAAGGATAATTTTGGTGCGATTTTTCAAAACGACCAGACTTTACTTATGACCCCTATATATACATCTCTATGTTTTTAGGTCAGTTGGCTGAGTTAAAAATATCATATATTTTCCTTAGAATATTTTTCAAGTGAAAAATTCTCAAAGAACTCACCTTTGATCACTCAAATACATTCCTTTGTGCATCAAAGATCATATTTCAATCATCATGCATGGGTTTGAATCATCACAACTTGCTTGGTAAGATTTTGATTAACTTCATCTTATTTTAGTATTTTTACTATCAAGCCAACTCTTTTAATTTACTTGTATGTTTTAGATCATATGCTAAATACAAGAAAAGAGAATTGATTGTGATGAATTAATTGAGTATTGTATTGTGATAGCTAATTAGGTTTTTGCTTAATCTTGATTAGCTAAGCTATTTGACATGTCATTTAGCTTTTGATATTTAGGATTGATTTAATTGATTATATCATCATCCTAGATAAGCATCTAAGGTTCCCTAGCCTTGTTTGTTATTTGAATATCATCATATATTCACATAAGTTGTATAATCTCTTCATTGAGAATTAAAACTTGTGGCTAAGAGTGCTTAGGCCACAAACAAATTGGACTAGAGCCACTTTTAAAAGACCGCGTGGTAGAAGTGGGGGGTTATTAACTGGAGTGTTAGACGAGGTCTACATAGGTTGTAAACTCCATTTCAATTAGTGGATTTTGAGGTTCGAGTGTGGCGCACTAAACAGCCCGTGGTTTTTCCCAGTGGTTGGATTTCCACGTATATATCAAGTGTTATTTAAATTCCGCATCATATTACACTTGCTATATTTTATTGACTATTAGGGGTATTTTTGTAATCTTGACTATACGTGAAAATCGGGTAAAATTAGTTAAAATCTATTCACCACCCCCCACCCCTCCTCGATTAATATATAGAACACACCTAGTAATTCTTTTCATGTGTGTGTGTGAATGCTTCTAGCATATATAAACGGAATAATTGTAATATCCACATGCAAACCATATCAACACCTATCCATCTAAAGTGTTTCCAATCTAGGTCAAACCAATTATCATTCGAAATTTTCGCTTTAAAGTGAATAGATTTCAACATATGAGTATGTGTGTGCATGTGGCTCGTTTACTCATTTCTATTTGACAATCCAAGCATTTCACAATTCTCAACTATACTTCATTAAGCCTTTTATTTTATTTTTTTTTCTTTTAGGCTTAGAATCAATGATTTTTTTTTAATGATTCTTTTCAACATTCTTTGATTTTTCTAACATAAACATATATTGTAAGCTTGATCCGTTCTAGCTCCTTGCTTGAATCTCGATGTAAAGAGTGGAAGAAGAGGTTGTGTAGTGAGGTGGAGTCAAGTGGAAAGTGACAAAGGAAGGATGTGTAGAGAATGGCTAGGGAGAAATGATTTGGGTGAAGTAATCTAGATATGTTGTTGTTGAGATTGGAGAGGAAAAATAAAGAGATTAGGAATGGTTGATAAAGGAATTCTCTCCTTGGGAGAAAGGCAAAGATGTGTACTTATAGTGTGAGGAGGCTAGGGTACGAGTCCAAGTGAAAAGACAAGTTTACCCTCGCTGAAATAGCTGAAAAACGTTAATTTTGCTGAGCTGTCACAGATGGCTGCTTAAGTGTCACGGTTTCACTACAGCGACGCAATGCCAGCAACATTGTCACAGTCTAGGTTGCAGTTTTTAGCCAGAGACACAATGCCAACAATATTCCCTGATTTTGCATGTCGCGGTCAAGGTTACGATCTGTGCTAGCGACGTAATGCCATCGACATTCCCTGGTAGCAACCTGCTCCTTTGCTTCATTTCTTCCCTCTTTTTGTGCAATTTGTCTCCAACTCTTCAAGTTAAGCTTAAATGCCCGTGTGATGCAATATTTCCTACAAAGCTTTATTCAAGGTGTCAAATGACCGGGTTTTGCCAGCGAACACATAAAAAGAGCCTGAAATAGGGGCCAAAAATTTTGTTAACCACCTAAAATGGCGGGGACCAAAAAAGAATTTTCCATTAGCTTTGAGAAGAAAGCCTGGATGCAAAGTAGCAGCGAGAAAGATATCCGGGTACCCCGTCTGCTAGCTGACGGGCTACAGTAAGATCCTCTACCCACCTTGACCAGATCCAAAACTACCAAGACTCGGAAAGTACCTGGAAACCTCGAAGGCAAGGCCCCAAAGACATTAATATCACAAGATACCCGGTATCTGTCTACGTCCAGGTACCCCGATACCCCGATATCCCGATACCCGGTACTCTGACACGGTCAAAGTATTAGTCGAGAGAAGCGAGAAGAAGGCGAGGTACCTGAGTACCCCGTTCCGCCAAAAAGCTAGTAGAGGGCACTTAGCAAAATCCTAGTGCTCCTACCCCGCTTGAAATAAGAAGCAAATACCCCGAACAACAAACCAAGAGGGAAGGCAGAAATTAAACGCCATCGTTTGAATTAGAATACTACATGTATTCCCGCCAATCAAGAGTTTTACTCAAAAGCAAAGTCAACTCTTTCAGTCCTAAAAAGAATCATCGGATTTCAAGGATAAAATCCCCGCCGAATTCGTTAGATTCCAAAGGAAGGCCCGTGCATCACTGAAACCCTAGACCGAAATTCTAGGAGTATTCAACAAGAAAGCGAACCTATATAATGATCATATGTTCTCAAAAAAAGGGGAGGCAACCCTACCGGATTTTTTTTCTACTTATCGACAGGCACGAAAAGCTCCATCTCGAGTGTCCACCAAGATGTCTTATTTTCTCCCCTACTGTAATCTCAATAGTTCAAGCATTGAGTTGTAGAATTTTATTACAGTTGTTATATATATAATACATAAACAGTTTCATGCTTTCATACTCTCACCATATCAGGAAATTGTCCCTCCTACTACTTGCACCCATTATTCTTAGTAGATTCATAAGATATAGCGGGGTATCGGGATATTGCACATCCCGCTAGCCTAGATCTATTCAGATCCGGGCCCTTTATATATCGTTAATTTGAAATTGCACCCCGGTGACAATTTTAGGTTAACAAATTTAACATAGGTTATTTCAATGGTTTCTAAGCATCTTGCTTACCAACAACGTGAAAATAGTACTACTCAATGTTGTTGGTACTTGCCAACCGGTTACATGAAATGTATTGTTGTCTTTATCGTATAATTGTAATTATAATTGACGATTTATTATTCTTCATGATTTTTGTTTGGAACATTGTCAATAACATATTTTTTTAGACATTGATATATTTTACTATCATTCTTGTCATACTTTAACATTTACATGTATAGCAACTAGTCATTGCAAAAAATGGAGATGTCAGTTGCACGAGTGATTCTCATGCATACCGCTAATATATGTACCGCTTCAATCATTGCAAAAAGGTAAGATTTATTATTTGTAAGTAGGTATCACATGTCCTTCTAGTACTACCTATATATGACTTGTGTTTTATGATAAATAGATATATATATCCCAATGCATGATGGGAGAAATTGGTACATAGCATTATTAAAAGTCGTAGATAAAGTGGCCGAAGTTTGGGATTCTTTTCCTATAGCGGAAATGAAAAAACAACAATAGAACCTTGTGCGCATTGCTATAGGTAAATACACATCAATTATGTTTTTAAATTGCTCATAAATTTTCGAGTGATTATGTTATAACTCCTTTGTTTAACCACTATTAAAAAAAATAATTTACTTTTGAAAATATGATTTGCAGTTGCAATCATTAGACAAGGTCCTCGCTATGGAGATGACAATAATATCATGGAAATTTAATGACTTCATAGTGGTCACAGTGGGGTGTTCCTCATCAAAAAAACGATTATGATTGTGGCTTACATGTAATTAAATACATGGAGACATCATGTTCAAACAAAAAATCAGATTATAAGGTACGTTTGTTGATTTGAGATTTATAAACAATATTTTAAGATTTTATTGGAATATTGATAAGGAAAATGATATATATATATATATATATATATAATATTCTTTTAATTTTACGGTTTAATTCGTCAGATGAACGCGTGTGTTTGGCTCTCTATTTTATCAAGTCAAATATTAACCGGAGAAAGGATATTTTAACACCTTCTGAGTTATACTATCACGAAAAGATGACCAATCGTGTTGAAAGCAAACAAGATGCAACCAAGCAAATTTTGCATGCAGCAGATGACATAAAAATATACAAACATAAGACTAACAAGAGTTCACTCAAGTATGAGTAAAGTTGACAGTATATGTGTTTGTGATGAATATTTTAGTTTTTCCTTACAATAGGTTTAGTCACTACCAAGTCATATTAGACAATCATTTATCTATTATAAGAAATTACATTAAATAAGTATGAACTATAATTAATTCATAACTAAGCATTGCTGATATTAATAATTGCAATTGCAGTGATACAATCATCCCTCTAATACAAGAAATAAGATATCATACCATAAGTGAAAATAATGTTGTAAGTTCCTTAATTTTGATTGGCTTATTTCATGACAAACCACATTTTGGGGGTTTAAAATGTAAGGGTAGTTTAGGGCTTCCTTGCTCATGATCAAGCTTATTTAGAGTTCAAGCCCTCAAGCACAAGAGCTCATTGAAGGTATAATCACTTGTGCTTAACCTTTATTGAGAGATTAGTTGCACACACACACTTTCATATTGCATTTTTTATGATTGCATTTGTGTTTATCTTAATTGTGTGTTTATATGCTTTATCATCACACTTATGCGTTTTCCTATCTTGCATATTTGCTGTGTGTCACATGCTTGGTGAATATTCATGATTCCATCTATTTCCATTCATGTTATTTTCACTCTTCACTCTTGCACACTTTTTATAATTTTTTGTGCATTGTTGTGGTGTGGGCTGGTCCTCTATCCCGCGCAACACCCGCGCATAGCGTTGGTCGTGCGCTGGTCGACATGCGCCACACCAGCGCAACTTGGACAGAGAATCACCGCTAGTCTTGCGCTGGTCGTCTGTGCTGGTCATCATGCGCCTGTTGTGAAAGTATACAAACGTAGTTAAATTGCTTAAGGCATACCTAGAGGGGGGTGAATAGGTTTTTACGCCTTTTTTCAATCCCTTGAACAAACTTTCGTTTGTCCCTCAATGTAGCCTTACACACAACAAATAAACCAAGAAAGACATACATAGACAATATGTAAATGTAATCATGTGAACAAAGTCTAAGTATATCACCTAGTTGTATGAGGTATAAGAACAAATAAACTCAACAACAAAGAATACTTGTATTTCAATAGATGTTCAATGAGTTACAAGAGTGATCAAATATCACTAAACAAAATTACAATATACAAAAGAATCATATATACAAAAATGATCAAAAGAATGAATCCACAAATCACACTTTACAAAATCTTGCTCCACAATACATCATGAAAGGATTCCCATTCTTTGATTGGCTTATTTCGTGGACAAACCACGTGTTGGGGTTTGTATGTAAGGGTAGTTTAGATGATTGAGGATCATACTCAAAGGCCCTTTCAAGACCTCAAGGGACAAGCACTCCAAAGGTATACTTCTAGTGCTTAACTTTCTTTGAAAAGATTTAGAAGCACACACACACTTTGCATTCTTACATTTGTGTGCATTCTCTTCATATGTCACATTACACACACAGTTAATTTGTTTCAATTGGTATCAGAGCAAAGATATTTCAAATTTTTGCAAGTGACAAGAATGCAAAATAGCTCTCTTTGCTTGAGTTCCCCATATGAGGTCATCGCCATCCTTCATCATAGGTGGAGCATATCCATCTTCAACCGCCATCCACGCCCTATCATGGATTTGGCATATGTATGCTTCCATCTTCCCCTTCCATGAGGAGTAATTATCGCCGGTGAGCAACGGTGGCCTCACGCTCGACGCTCCCTTTTTGCTCATCCCGAAACCACTCATAGTGTTTGTATGAATGCAAATGAGATGAATGCAAAATGTATGAATAAGTCAAAAAATCACACAAGATGCAAAACACACCAAAATGAGCAAGGATCACCTATGTATCCGTTCAAAGGAATTTAAATTCCAAATGTCTCTTCTTCTTTATTAGTTGAACATGGCTACTATCATACGGGTTTCTCACCCGGAAAAATCAAATAGGGTGCAAAGTCGCTCATGCCTTGTTTCGCTTATAAAGTTGGATATAGTTGTTCTTAAATTAAAATCAATATATTCTATATCCTTGCTTTATTCATGACATTGGTGAAATTGATTTGAATTCTTATTAGAAACCTTTGTCATTTGCTTTGCCAAATACCATTGTATTTTGGACTTGAATGCTACATGTCTTGTATGCAAAGCATGTTTGATTCACACATTTTCTTCTAAAGCCGTCACTTTGGGCTCGAACCTCTCGGGAAGGGATCGCATGATCTTTTGCTATGATCTTTTGCTTGATTCTTCTATCCGAGTAAGGATCACCAAGTTTGTGACTTTGGTTCACAATGTCCATTAGTCTCACTTGGAAGTCATTGAAGTGCTCGTGCTCTTCCATCCTAATGGTCTCAAACCGAGTTTGGAGAACTTAGAGCTTGGAGTCCCTAACTACCTCGGTTCCTTTATGAGCAACTTCTAGGATGTCCCATGCCTCTTTGGCTATCCTAGTAATTTGAATCAACTTATATTGATTCTCATCGACTGCGCAACGGATGGCATGTAAGGCTTTGTTGTTCCACATGGAATCAACAAATTCTTTCGCGTCCCACTGTGCCTTAGGCTTAAGCACTTCTTCTCCTCCATCCAACGGAGTCATCAAGACCCAAGACCTCTCTTGTCACAAGGACTCTTTCCAACACTTAACATGTGGTCAAGTTTTTCGGTGCTAGAAACTATCCTAGTCCTTGACCCTTTAGCCTCTTCAAGCTCTCTTTTTAAATCTTCTTCATTCCTCTTAGATAAATCTAACTCCTTTCTTTGCTTATCTTCAATATTCTTGGATCTATCCACTTGTTCACTTAAGTGGTCAACATGAGCCAAAAGGTCTAGATTCTCTTCTCTCAATCTATTATCTCCCCAACATGCACAATTGCTACCACAATTTGCAACTCCCCTTACCACCATTCTACTCCCCCTTTTTGTCATGATATAGGCAAAGGAGTAATCCCCAAATGGGTCACTTCTAGCAAAGAGAGATAGTAGCATACAAGATATTTGCATAATCATATAAGTCACTTTATGCATCTCAATTAATTGGAGAGAAACAAGGAGATTTATTTAAAAGAAAATGTGTGAATCAAACATGCTTTGCATACAAGACATGTAGCATTCAAGTCCAAAATACAATGGTGTAAGGATTCCCATATATTGATTGGCTTATTTCGTGGACAAACCACATGTTGGGGTTGATAATGTAAGGGTAGTTTAGGTGTTTGAACTTCATGCTCGAAGGCCCTTTCAAGACCTCAAGGGACAAGCACGCCAAAGGTATAATTTCTTGTGCTTGATTTTTCTTTGAAGAGATTTAGTTAGCACACACTCACTTAGCATACTTGTTCATGTGTGCATTCTCTTCACATGTCACTTTACACACTAGCACTTTGTTTTATATCTTGTTGTGTGTATATGTGCTTAGTAATTTGTTTCCCGATAGTGTTCGAAAACTTCCGCCCTCACACGTATGTGTGCTTGGTTTTACGCGAAGACCGCCCACGGAGAATGCCCTCAGCTTCTCCTTGGTTTTCACCATTGTTGGTGATCGGCGGTTATGATCGGTGGCCTGGCCACCGAATCAAACCGCCGTTTCAGTCAAGAGAGGTCTGAAGCAATTATGCGGTCACGATCGGCGGTCATGACCGCCGTTCGAAACCCCCGTTCGAAACCCCCGTTCATACCTGATCGATTTTAATCTCTCGGTCTAATTCAGCGGTTGGATCGGCGGTCAAGAAACCGCCGAATGAAACCTCCGTTGATGCTCTGTTCTTCACGGGCTCAATTCGGCGGTCGTTATCGGCGGCCTGGCCGCCGATTGAAACCGCCAAACGGTACGTTTTAGGGGCAAACTTGTCTTTTCACATGCCCAATTCTTGATGTCTATAAATATCTTACTTTCTCATTCGCTGATCAAGGTCCTTGAGTTATTAGAACCCTAAACTTCAAAGAGAGATTTTTGAGAAAAAATCAAATCAAGAACTCACCTTTAAACACTCAAATCAAATCCTTTTTGCATCAAAGTTCATCTTGCATTCATCTATGATTGGGTTTGCATCATCACAACATGCTTGGTAAGATTTTGATTAATTTCATCTTATTTTAGTATTTTTACTATCAAGCATATTCTCTTTTAATTACTTGTATGTTTTTGATCATATGATAAATACAAGAATAGAGAATTAATTGTGATGAATTGATTGAGTGTTGTTTGTGATAGCTAATTAGGTTTTTGACTAATCTTGATTAGCTAAGCTATTTGACATGTCATTTAGCAATTGATATCTAGGATTGATTTATATTGATTATATCATCATCCTAGATAAGCATCTAAGGTTACCTAGCCTTGTTTGTTATTTGAATATTTATACATATTCACATAGGTTGCATAATCTCTTCATAGAGAATTAAGTCTTGAGGCTAAGATTGCTTAGGCCTCAAGCAATTAGGACTAGAGCCACTTTTAAAGGCCCGAGTGGTAGAAGTGGGGGGTTATTGACCGGAGTGTTAGACGAGGTCTACATAGGTTGTAAACTCCATTTCGATTAGTGGATTTCGAGGTCCGAGTGTGGCGCACTAAACAGCCCGTGGTTTTTCCCAGTGGTTGGGTTTCCACGTATACATCAAGTGTTATTTAAATTCCGCACTATATTACACTTGCTTGTATTTTTGACTAGTAGGGGTATTTTTGTAAAATTGACTTGCATGCGAAAATTTGGTAATAATAGTTAAAATCTATTCACCCCCCCTCTAGATAATATTTACCATACACACCGAGCGTTATTGTATTTACTTTCAAATGGTATTTGGCAAAGCAAATGACAAAGGTTTCTAATAAGAATTCAAACCAATTTCACCAATGTTATGAATAAAGCAAGGATATATAATATATTGATTTCAATTTAAGAACAACTATATCCAACTTTATAAGCGAAACAAGGCATGAGCGACTTTGCACCCTATTTGATTTTTCCGGGTGAGAAACCCGTGATAGTAGCCATGTTCAACTAATAAAGAAGGGGAGACAATACATTGAGGGGGAGTAACCCTTTGAGGGGGAGCATTGCATTCATCATACATTGCATGATGTTGTGTTTAATTTTCAAGAATGCAAATGTTTGTTTATATTCTCACTTGATCATCTCACATACTCTTGCTTTGGAAAGTATAATCTTTTGTTTTGAAGGGTTGATAGTTCTACAAGAGATTGAAGACTTGAAGTTTTTTTTATATTCTTATCTCTTTGTAATATAGAATATCTTTGTTATCCCGTAGATTCAATTATGTTTGTGAGGATCAATGTGAGTGGTGGTTTTGTCACGAAATAGCCAAAGGGGGAGATTGTAAGGATTCCTATTCTTTGATTGGCTTATTTCGTGGACAAACCACGTGTTGGGGTTTGTATGTAAGGGTAGTTTAGATGATTGAGGATCATACTCAAAGGCCCTTTCAAGACCTCAAGGGACAAGCACTCCAAAGGTATACTTCTAGTGCTTAACTTTCTTTGAAGAGATTTAGAAGCACACACACACTTTGCATTCTTACATTTGTGTGCATTCTCTTCATATGTCACATTACACACACCATTAATTTGTTTCACATCACAAGTGAATAATATGAAACAAGATAATAACATACACAAATAAAGTATAAGAGATAGAGACAGGAAGAATTAACACAAGAGATTTTTTAACGTGGTAAAACCTCCAAGGAGGAAACATCCACGGGTTGAACTACAACCATTGGGTACTATATTTATCGGATGATAAAAATAGATAATCCACAAAGTGACCAATCTTTAGCTCACCCAACCTAGTGGAGTCTAAGTCTACCCAACCCTATTGGCAAGTATGAGGTCCCTCAATGATGTGGAACCACCATATATTGGACACACAAAACCAACATCGATGGAAGATTAGAAATTCCTCAAGAGTGCATACACCTCCCGTATACCCCGCTATTTTGGAGTCTATGTCTAACCATACGCCTAGGCCTACCAATAAAATAGCCAACTCCCTATCCAAGGCACTCATGCCTCCAGGGAGCCTCCCATGCATGACTATCTGAGTCCTCCCGACTCTAGCCATGACTTCTTGCTTGCCTATCCGAGTCATCCCAACTCTAGACAAGTCTCTTCTTTCTTGGCTATCCGAGTTGAAACAAATATTACACGGTGTGTATAAAACTATCTAGAGGGGGTGAATAGATTTTAATTGATTTTACCCAATTTTCGCATACAAGTCAATTTTACGAAAATGCCCCTAACTAGTCACAATAATATAACAAGTGTAATAAGGTGCGGAATGTAAATAACACTTGATATTTACGTGGAAACCCTCACGGGAAAAACCACGGGCTGTTATGTGAGCTACACACGAACCTCAAATCCACTAATTGAAATAATTACAACCTAATCCCGGTTTAAACGATCTAATCCCGATCAATAATCATCACAACTACCTAATCCCGGTATAAGTGGACCTAGTCCAATTGCTTGTGATTTAAGCTACCTAATCCCGATAGCAACACAAGACTTAATTCTCTAAGAAGAGATAATACAACCTAAGTGAATATATAAAATATCCAAAATGCAATTTAGAGCTAGGTTACTCTATATGCTTATCTAGAATGATGATTTTGCAATAATTTAATCCTAGATATTAAAAGCTAGATGACATGTCAAATAGCTTAGCTAAACATAGATTATGAAAACCTAGATAGCTATCAAAATACAACACTTAATCATGCCAACACAACAATCTCTATTTTGTATCTAGAATATATTCTAAGAGCATACAGATAATATAAGAGATGTCAATGATAAATAAGACACTAATTATATATGATAATAGTGAAGAACTTACCAATGAAAGTGTGTTGACCAAAACCCATGCAAGCAAGCATCCTAACTATGCTAGAAAATGCTTAGATGATAATTTGATGCATATGAGAATGGTTTTTGAGTGTTAAGAAAGTGTTCTTGATTTGATTTTCTCTCAAATGTCTCTCTTTGAAGTTTAGGGTTCTTAGAGTTAAAGAACATTAATTCAGAAAATGAGAAAGTGTGATATTTATAGACATCAAGAACAGGGCATGTGAAAAGACAAGTTTGCCCTTGAAACGCACCGATAGGCGGTTTCAATCGGCGGCCAGGCCACCGATTCTAACCGCCGATCGGTGCGTTTCAAAGGCAAACTTGTCTTTTCACATGCTCTGTTCTTGATGTGAACAGGGGAACAACGGCGGTTTCATTCGGCGGTTTCGTGACCACCGATCTAACCGTCGAATCAAACCCGAGATATTAAATCGATCAGGTTTGAACGGCGGTCGTGACCGTCGATCGTGACCGCCGAATTGCTCCAAACACTTCTGGAAGCAAACGGCGGTTTCATTCGACGGCCAGGCCGCCGATCATAACCGTCGATCACCAACAAAGGTGAAAACCAAAGAGAAGCCAAGGGCATTCTCTGTGGGCGGTCTTCACGCAAAACCAAGCACATTCTAGTGCATGCGCGAATATTTCCGAACACTATCGGGAAACGAATTACTAAGCACATATACACATAACAAGATATCAAACAAAGTGCTAGTGTGTAAAGTGACATGTGAAGAGTATGCACACAAGATCAAGTATGCTAAGTGTGTGTGTGCTAACTAAATCTCTTCAAAGAAAACCAAGCACAAGAAATTATACCTTTGGCGTGCTTGTCCCTTGAGGTCTTGGAAAGGCCTTCGAGCTTGAAGATCAATCACCTAAACTACCCTTACACAATAAACCCCAACACGTGGTTTGTCCATGAAATAAGCCAATCAAAGAATGGGAATCCTTACACGAGTCATCCCGACTCTAACCAAGACTTCATGCCTTTTACAAGGACTTCCTAGTGTGATCATGTGAATGCAAATGATGCAAACAACCAATTCAACATAGAACATGTGATCAATACATTCCATGGTACAACTAGACCTAAACAAGTGATAACACAAGTAATAAAAGTCTAGATGCAAAAACAAAAATAAAACCTAGAGTAGTGGTGACACGGTTCCGGTCTGGTTCCGGTTCCGGTTCCGATTCACGGAACCGGAACCGCTATATGCCGGTTCCGGTTCCGAAACCGCCGGTTCCGGTTCCGCGGTTTGATGGAACCGGAACCGGAACCGGAACCGCTATATGCCGGTTCCGGTTCCTGAACCGCCGGTTCCGGTTCCGGTTCCATTGGAACCGGCGGTTTTGAACCTTTTTTTTTTTTTTTTTTTTTTTTTTTTTTCTTTTTTTTTTTTTGTTTTTACAAAAAAAAAAAAAAAAAACTTCTCTAATAAAATAAAATATATAAATGACAAATTACAAAATTAAATTAAATTACAAAATTAAATTAAATTATAAAATAAAATTACAAATGACAATTTATGGTTTGTCTTATGGATGCTTGAACCATGGTTGCAAAAGAAAAACACAAACTAAACTAGCCACTAAAGCCACATTCAATACTTGTATAATATTTCAAACAAAAACTATAAGTAGTATAAAGGATTTTTTAAAAACGTGTCCATTTACACAAGGCCTGATGTTAAAGTAATTCTCCGGACCAAGACGGGCACAGATGTGGTGTGGGATCGGGAGGAAAAGGTTTCTTACTAGGTTTAAACGAGGTTCGAAATAGACACAACACTTAAAAACACTTTTTTTTTATGAAAAAGGGGTTTTTAGGGCTCGAAAAGTGGGCACAAGCCCTTTGGCTTGCTCCCATCGCATTCCTTGCATCGTTCTATGTGATTTCAAAAAACAAATTACCTGATTCGGACATCCGAGCACAAAGTTATGGCCTTTCAAAGTTTAAGGCATATATAAAACAATTTTACCGCAAATTTTTTTTTTTAAGGTAAATTTTTTCTATTCTCTCATTGGAGAGAAATTAGAATTAGAGAATTCAGAAGAAATTGGTGTGAGGAAAAATGAAAGGGGTGGTATTTATAGAAAAAAAAAAAAAAAAAAAAATTATTGTGCGAACCGGCGGTTCGAACCGGAACCGGAACCGCCGGTTCCAATCCGGTTCGAACCGCCGGTTCGACCAAACTCTTGAACCGGAACCGAAACCGGTCTCCACCGGTTCAGGTTCCGGTTCCGGTTTTTTCGGTTCTGGTTCCGGCCGGTTCCGTCGGTTCCAACCGGAACCGTGCCAGGTCTAACCTAGAGCATGTGTAAACACCTAACACATAAAGCTCATAGTCTCATTCACACATACAACACTTGAGCAATCCATATTCATGAAGTACAATTTCAAGATGCTATAAACATAGAATAAAATGCTAGAATCATGAAATCAAATCAATCAATATTCTAGCCAAAGATTTAGAGCAAGGATTAAAAGATAAATCACTTAAACCCCAGATAGCTCTAAAAACACATACAAATACAATAATCCTATATTTCATCAATCAAAGGATCAAACACATCTCAAAGGTTATTTATCACAAAATTGATTCAATCAAGTCACAAACAACCTATGATATCAACCTAATCACAATACAACTCACAATCATGTGAAAAACCTAGAATCAAAGAAAATAGTTCACAGATGTCTCTAAATAGACTTTTGATTAGGATTGATTGTGAAGCTATCTTTCTCAATAGTATTCACCAAACATACAAGTATATATAGAAGAAGAAACCCCAAGAAAATTGAAGGTTATAAAAGAAGAAATCCCAAAGATATGATCAATACCTTGGATTCACGAGTTGGTTCGGTTTTCTGTGTGGAACCACCAGAAAAATCGATCAAACAGCTTCAAAACCACTAGAAAAAGGTAAAGGACTCGATTACAAACAATCTCCAACTTGAATCACTCAATTCTGATTTTGTATGAGAAAGTTATGGTGTTTGGAAGGTGAGACAATTGGAGAGAAAAATTCTGACGGGATTTGCAACTTTTCTTCTTGAAAATGAAATGGAGGGAATGGAGGGGATTTAAATGGAGAAGAGAGAGAAGATTTTAGCCAATCAAAGAAGGCCACCTCAGCCTTGGCCCGTGTGGGGTACGTGGGCCACACGGGACCAGAGAGCTGGTCTGGCCGTGGGCCCCACGGCCTCCACACCGGGTGGCCTAGGTTGGCCACTTGGCCATGCTAGCTCTCCCGCATACCTCTCGCGTTCTTTAGCCGTATTCGGGCATCCGAACTCTGAATTTGAATCCATTTTTGGATTACAAACCGTGACTCCCTTACGCACAACAAAGACTACAAAACTTTGACAAAAGGTTAAGAATTCATCTCGAAAAGTGACAACGAACACAACTCAACGAATGAGAACGAAAAGTAGCGTAGCTACATCGTTTGGACTAGAAACTAAGTGAATGAGTAACCGAAATGACCGAAACTCAATAAGGAATCATAATAGAACATGTTCAAATCCAAATACAAAAATACGGAAACATACAACCGCAAAATCACACACGTATGCATTTCCTAAACATAGTCCTAGAACATGCAAATTCCAATGATTATGAAATTAAAGCTAATGCATGGGCATACATTACCAAGTGTGTGAAAGTGATATATAAATGATATTTAATCATGAAGGAACACACAAGGATGCTATGTGTGTGTGTGCCTAGCCTTGTAAGAGAAATGAGGTCTTATATACCTTTGTAAACCGATGAAGCACATTTCTCCTTGAAGCCGGCTTCTTGCAAAAATTGTGGCCAAGACTTTCTTTGTCTTCTTGAATCTTCAACATTAGGACCACTAAACATTATAAGAAACACACGTTTTGATATGGAATACATGCCAACACAAACCAAAAACCGAACATGTTGGATCAAAGGTTGTGCGTTGGTCGTGCTCTACTCGACCAGTGCATACACTAGCGCACTTGACGAGAACTAGGCAGTTTTTTATCAAAACGACACCACTTCATCTAGAACTCCTATATAAGTACCATTTTCTTCCTAGCTCATTTTTGTGAGCTCAAAATCAGATATTAGAGAGAGAAACTCAAACCCTAGAGAGAGAAGCTCCCAAGAACTCACATTTACTCAACCAAACCACTTCCCATGAGCATCTAGCATCTTCCTAGCATCATCCAATCATGGGCTTTCTTGTTTTCTTTGACTAGGTAACTTCTACATGTCCTAGAACTCTTATTTCATTCTTATGACATGTATGCCTAGGTTTAGCATTTATTTGTTAATTAAATGCATGTCTCATTGCTTAATGTTATTCTTAGCGTGTTTGAGACTTTGATTTTTGGTTGAGATGAGTTGTTTGTTGATAGCTAGCATTTAGAACCATTTTTCCCTCTGGCTAAGTCTATATGATTTTCATTTAGACATTGATTGTAGGACTTATTGATTGCATTTGTTAATTGCATTTATTGTCCTTGTCATGTTCATTGACAACTTGTGTTGATTGGCTTTTGATTGACAATTCCTTGATTGCTTTAGTTAATTGCTTTAGTTAATTGCATGTTTTTAGTCATTGCCATGATTATTGACAACTTGTGTTGAATTGGCTTTGTTTGTTGACAATTAGGTTGCTAGAGTCTTTTTGCATCTAATTGAGTCCTCATGTATGAGCATGTAGGCATTGTTGATAACTGGAGTGTTGATTTGCATTATAACATCTAGTTAAGCATTTAGTGTAGCCTAGCATTATTTGCATTTTGGATATTACCATATATTCACATAGGTTATTGATCTCTTCATTGAGAGTTAAGTCTTGTAACTACCGATGTGTAGTGCTCAAGCAAATTGGACTAGGTTCACTTTTAAAGGCCTGCGGGTGGTAGTGGTGGGTTATAAACCATGAGAGGTTGAGGTCAACCTAAGTTGTAAACACCATTGCAATTAGTGGATTCGAGGTTCGTGTGTAGCGCATATAACAGCCCGTGGTTTTTCCCTGTTGAGGGTTTCCATGTAAAAATCAAGTGTTTTTTTAATTTCTGCACTTTTACTTGATTTTTATTGTTTGTTGAATTGGGTTAATAGTGATTAATTTTGACTAATCAAAAATTTTGTAATAATAAATTAACAACCATTCACCAACCCCCCCAAGTTGTTAGACACACGCAATATATATTTTCAAATATGTATCAACAATTTCAATAAAGGAATAAGATATTATACTATAAGAGGAAATAATGTGTGAAACAAATTAACGGTGTGTTTAAAACTATCTAGAGGGGGGGTGAATAGATTTTAACTAATTTTACCCAATTTTCGTGTATAGTCAAGATTACGAAAATACCCCTAATAGTCAATATAATATAGCAAGTGTAATATGGTGCGGAAATTAAATAACACTTGTAAGGATTCTCATTTGTTGATTGGCTTATTTCGTGGACAAACCACATGTTGGGGTTGATGTAAGGGTAGCTAAGTAATTGGTGATTTTCCAAAGGCCCTTTCAAGACCTCATCTTGATAAGCACCAAAGGTAAATTTCTAGTGCTTACGTGCTTTGAAGAGATCTAGTTGCACACATAAAAAACTCATGCATAAATGTTATTCTTATATGTTGTGTGTTTTTATATGTGTGCATTCATATTCTTGAATATCTCTTCATGCATGTTTTATTGAGTGCATCTTGTTCAATGACAATGCCATGACATGTTAGGCATTAGGATGCATTCACTTCCCACACTTGCACTTCATGTTAGTCTTAAGTGTGGTGTAATTCGTTTCCGTTTGTGTGATCAAAAACGTCCGCGCTTACACGATGGTGTGCATGTCTTAGTGCGATGATTGACCACTTGAGAAGGTCTCATTCTTCTCTTGGATAAGTTTTAGAATTGGTTAGGTTGTTTGGAGTAAAATGTCTAGTTTCAAGAGATTGGATTTTGATGATTTAAATGATTTTCAAAACTGACCTATGTATGGTCTTGTGGCCATAACTTTTTACACAAAGCTTCAAAATGAGTTTTGAAATTTATGTACAAACTAGACAAACATACCTTTCCAACGGTATATTATTCGTAATATTTCATGACCGTTTGGATTGGTTTTAAAATCTCCAAAGTTTCAACCAAAACAAGGCAACTTTGTTGTTGTCCGTTTCTAACCTTTGGTCACTCAATTAACTATAACTTTTTCTATAGACATCGAAATGTCATTCTATAAAACTAGTGGAAAGTAGACATCCATACCTTTCCAACGATATATCATACAAAAGGTTTCGATGTCGTTTGGTCATGTTTCGAAGCGCTCGAATCTTGAGCCACTGCACTGACGCGTGTACCGCGAAAATGCCCATAATTTTTCCATTTCTTCCAAAACGACATAGTTTTACTTGGGCATTATAAATACATATCTTTCTCATCATTTTGAGGGCTGAGCCACAAAATCAAACCCTAGAGAGAGATGCTCCATATTCTTAAGAGAATATAGAGACTT
>VAHF01000050.1:0-26291 GCA_008009225.1 Acer yangbiense | reverse complement strand
TTTAGTTCTCGAGCATGATTTTTTATTTTCCAAACGTTCTTTTTGGCTTTCGTGCGTTCTTTTTGACAAGCAAACTTTGTTTTTTTGGCTTTTGGGCGTTCTTTCTTGCATGCAAACATTTATTTTGTGCATGCGGCATGCTTTTTTGAACGCGCGAGTTCTTTTTCAGTTTCCAAACTTTCTTTTTCGCTTTCGTGGTGTTCTTTTTGGGCTTTGGGCTTGGGCGTTGGGGATGTTTTGCAAGTTTTTTTTGAAATGGCATGTGAGCATGGTTTTGAAACGCGAGATTGCTTTTTAGTTCTCGTGCATGATTTTTTGTTTCAAAACGTTCTTTTTCGGCTTTCGTGTGTTTCTTTGTGGCGAGGTAAACTTTCTTTTGTTTTGGCTTTTTGGCCTGGTTTGCGTGTTGTTTCTAGCATGCAAACTTTCTTTTTTGAAATGCGGGCATGCTTTTTTGAACGCGAGATTGCTTTTTAGTTTCTCGAGCATGATTTTTAGTTTCCAACGTTCTTTTTGGCTTTCGTGGTTCCTTTGAGTGTGTTCCAGTTTTGACAAGGAAACGTTTTTTTTGGCTTTTGGGCGTTCTTTCTTGCATGCAAACTTTTATTTTTGCATGCCGGCATGCTTTTTTGAACGCGAGAGTGCCTTGTAGTTTCCAAACTTTCTTTTTGGCTTTCGTGTGTTCTTTTTGGCTTTTGGGGGTTGTTTCTGGCATGCAAAGTTTATTTTTGAAATGCGAGCATGGTTTTTTGAACGCGAGATTGCTTTTTAATTCTCGAGCATGACTTTTTGTTTCCAAACGTTCTTTTTGGCTTTCGTGTGTTCTTTTTGGCAAGTAAACTTTATTTTTGGCTTTTTGGCGTTGTTTCTAGCATGCAAACTTTCTTTTTGAAATGCGGGCATGCTTTTTTGAACGCGAGAGTGTTTTTTTTTTCTCTAGCATGATTTTTAGTTTCCAAACTTTCTTTTCGGCTTTCATGTGTTCTTTTTGGCTTTTGGGCGTTGTTTCTAGCATGCAAAGTTTATTTTTGAAATGCGAGCATGGTTTTTTGAACCCGAGATTGCTTTTTAGTTCTCGAGCATGACGTTTTGTTTCCAAACGTTCTTTTTGGCTTTCGTGCGTTATTTTGGACAAGCAAACTTTGTTTTTGGCTTTTGGGCGTTCTTTGTAGCATGCAAACTTTCTTCATGAATTGCGGGCATGCTTTTTTGAACGCGAGATTGCTTTTTAGTTCTCGAGCATGATTTTTAGTTTCCAAACGTTCTTTTTGGCTTTCATGGGTTCTTTTTGACAAGCGAACTTTGTTTTTGGCTTTTGGGCGTTCTTTGTAGCATGCAAACTTTCTTCATGAATTGCGGGCATGCTTTTTTGAACGCGAGATTGCTTTTTAGTTCTCGAGCATGATTTTTAGTTTCCAAACGTTCTTTTTGGCTTTTGGGCGTTCTATCTTGCATGCAAACTTTTATTTTTGCATGCCGGCATGCTTTTTTGAACGCGAGAGTGCTTTTTAGTTTCCAAACTTTCTTTTTGGCTTTCGTGTGTTCTTTTTGGCTTTTGGGCGTTGTTTCTGGCATGCAAAGTTTATTTTTGAAATGCGAGCATGGTTTTTTGAACGCGAGATTGCTTTTTAGTTCTCGAGCATGACTTTTTGTTTCCAAACGTTCTTTTTGGCTTTCGTGTGTTCTTTTTGGCAAGTAAAGTTTCTTTTTGGCTTTTTGGTGTTGTTTCTAGCATGCAAACTTTCTTTTTGAAATGCGGGCATGCTTTTTTGAACGCGAGAGTGCTTTTTTTTTCTCGAGCATGATTTTTAGTTTCCAAACTTTCTTTTTCTCTTTCGTTTGTTCTTTTTGGCTTTTGGGCGTTGTTTCTAGCATGGAATGTTTATTTTTGAAATGCGAGCATGGTTTTTTGAACGCGAGATTGCTTTTTAGTTCTCGAGCATGACTTTTTGTTTCCAAACGTTCTTTTTGGCTTTCGTGTGTTCTTTTTGGCAAGTAAACTTTCTTTTTGGCTTTTCGGCATAGTTTCTAGCATGCAAACTTTCTTTTTGAAATGCGGGCATTGTTTTTTGAACGCAAGATTGCTTTTTAGTTCTCGAGCATGATTTTTAGTTTCCAAACGTTCTTTTAGGCTTTCGTGCATTCTTTTTGACAAGCAAACTTTGTTTTTGCCTTTTGGGCGTTCTTTCTTGCATGCAAACATTTATTTTTGCATGCGGGCATGCTTTTTTGAACGCGAGAGTGCTTTTTAGTTTCCAAACTTTCTTTTTCGCTTTCGTGTGTTCTTTTTGGCTTTTTGGCGTTGTTTATGGCATGCAAGGTTTATTTTTGAAATGCGAGCATGGTTTTTTGAACGCGAGATTGCTGTTTAGTTCTTGAGCATGACTTTTTGTTTCCAAAAGTTCTTTTTGGCAAGTAAACTTTCTTTTTGGCTTTTCGGCATTGTTTCTAGCATGCAAACTTTCTTTTTCAAATGCGGCCATGGTTTTTTGAACGCGAATTGCTTTTTAGTTCTCGTGCATGAGTTTTTGTTTCAAAACGTTCTTTTCGGCTTTTGTGTGTTCTTTTTGGCGAGTAAACTTTCTTTTTGGCTTTTCGGCGTTGTTTCTAGCATGCAAACTTTCTTTTTGAAATGCGGGTATGCTTTTTTGAACGCGAGATTGCTTTTTAGTTCTCGAGCATGATTTTTAGTTTCCAAACGTTCTTTTTGGCTTTCGTGCGTTCTTTTTGACAAGCAAACTTTGTTTTTGGCTTTTGGGCGTTCTTTCTTGCATGCAAACATTTATTTTTGCATGCGGGCATGCTTTTTTGAACGCGAGAGTTCTTTTTAGTTTCCAAACTTTCTTTTTCGCTTTCGTGTGTTCTTTTTGGCTTTTGGGCGTTGCTTATGGCATGCAAAGTTTATTTTTGAAATGCGAGCATGGTTTTTTGAACGCGAGATTGCTTTTTAGTTCTCGTGCATGATTTTTTGTTTCAAAACGTTCTTTTCGGCTTTCGTGTGTTCTTTTTGGCGAGTAAACTTTCTTTTTGGCTTTTTGGCGTTGTTTCTAGCATGCAAACTTTCTTTTTGAAATGCGGGCATGCTTTTTTGAACGCGAGATTGCTTTTTAGTTCTCGAGCATGATTTTTATTTTCCAAACGTTCTTTTTGGCTTTCGTGCGTTCTTTTTGACAAGCAAACTTTGTTTTTGGCTTTTGGGCGTTCTTTCTTGCATGCAAACATTTATTTTTGCATGCGGGCATGCTTTTTTGAACGCGAGAGTTCTTTTTAGTTTCCAAACTTTCTTTTTCGCTTTCGTGTGTTCTTTTTGGCTTTTGGGCGTTGCTTATGGCATGCAAAGTTTATTTTTGAAATGCGAGCATGGTTTTTTGAACGCGAGATTGCTTTTTAGTTCTCGTGCATGATTTTTTGTTTCAAAACGTTCTTTTCGGCTTTCGTGTGTTCTTTTTGGCGAGTAAACTTTCTTTTTGGCTTTTTGGCGTTGTTTCTAGCATGCAAACTTTCTTTTTGAAATGCGGGCATGCTTTTTTGAACGCGAGATTGCTTTTTAGTTCTCGAGCATGATTTTTAGTTTCCAAACGTTCTTTTTGGCTTTCGTGCGTTCCTTTTGACAAGGAAACGTTCTTTTTGGCTTTTGGGCGTTCTTTCTTGCATGCAAACTTTTATTTTTGCATGCCGGCATGCTTTTTTGAACGCGAGAGTGCCTTTTAGTTTCCAAACTTTCTTTTTGGCTTTTCGGCATTGTTTCTAGCATGCAAACTTTCTTTTTCAAATGCGGCCATGGTTTTTTGAACGCGAATTGCTTTTTAGTTCTCGTGCATGAGTTTTTGTTTCAAAACGTTCTTTTCGGCTTTCGTGTGTTCTTTTTGGCGAGTAAACTTTCTTTTTGGCTTTTCGGCGTTGTTTCTAGCATGCAAACTTTCTTTTTGAAATGCGGGCATGCTTTTTTGAACGCGAGATTGCTTTTTAGTTCTCGAGCATGATTTTTAGTTTCCAAACGTTCTTTTTGGCTTTCGTGCGTTCTTTTTGACAAGCAAACTTTGTTTTTGGCTTTTGGGCGTTCTTTCTTGCATGCAAACATTTATTTTTGCATGCGGGCATGCTTTTTTGAACGCGAGAGTTCTTTTTAGTTTCCAAACTTTCTTTTTCGCTTTCGTGTGTTCTTTTTGGCTTTTGGGCGTTGTTTATGGCTTGCAAAGTTTATTTTTGAAATGCGAGAATGGTTTTTTGAACGCGAGATTGCTTTTTAGTTCTCGAGCATGATTTTTAGTTTCCAAACGTTCTTTTTGGCAAGTAAACTTTCTTTTTGGCTTTTCGGCGTTGTTTCTAGCATGCAAACTTTCTTTTTGAAATGCGGGCATGCTTTTTTGAACGCGAGATTGCTTTTTAGTTCTCGAGCATGATTTTTAGTTTCCAAACGTTCTTTTTGGCTTTCGTGCGTTCTTTTTGACAAGGAAACGTTGTTTTTGCCTTTTGGGCGTTCTTTCGTGCATGCAAACATTTATTTTTGCATGCGGGCATGCTTTTTTGAACGCGAGAGTGCTTTTTTGTTACCAAACTTTGTTTTTCGCTTTCGTGTGTTCTTTTTGGCTTTTGGGCGTTGTTTATGGCATGCAAAGTTTATTTTTGAAATGCGAGCATGGTTTTTTGAACGCGAGATTGCTTTTTAGTTCTTGAGCATGACTTTTTGTTTCCAAAAGTTCTTTTTGGCAAGTAAACTTTCTTTTTGGCTTTTCGGCGTTGTTTCTAGCATGCAAACTTTCTTTTTGAAATGCGGGCATGGTTTTTTTGAACGCGAATTGCTTTTTAGTTCTCGTGCATGATTTTTAGTTTCCAACGTTCTTTTCGGCTTTCGTGTGTTCTTTTTGGCAAGTAAACTTTCTTTTTTTTTTGGCTTTTCGGCGTTGTTTCTAGCATGCAAACTTTCTTTTTGAAATGCGGGCAAGGTTTTTTGAACGCGAATAGCTTTTTAGTTCTCGTGCATGATTTTTTGTTTCAAAACGTTCTTTTCGGCTTTTGTGTGTTCTTTTTGGCGAGTAAACTTTCTTTTTGGCTTTTCGGCGTTGTTTCTAGCATGCAAACTTTCTTTTTGAAATGCGGGCATGCTTTTTTGAACGCGAGATTGCTTTTTAGTTCTCGAGCATGATTTTTAGTTTCCAAACGTTCTTTTTGGCTTTCGTGCGTTCTTTTTGACAAGCAAACTTTGTTTTTGGATTTTGGGAGTTCTATCTTGCATGCAAACTTTCATTTTTGCTTGCCGGCATGCTTGTTTGAACGCGAGAGTACTTTTTAGTTTCCAAACTTTCTTTTTGGCTTTCGTGTGTTCTTTTTGGCTTTTGGGCGTTGTTTCTGGCATGCAAAGTGTATTTTTGAAATGCGAGCATGGTTTTTTTAACGCGAGATTGCTTTTTAGTTTTCGAGCATGATTTTTAGTTTCCAAACGTTCTTTTCGGCTTTCGTGTGTTCTTTTTGGCGAGTAAACTTTCTTTTTTGCTTTTCGGCGTTGTTTCTAGCATGCAAACTTTCTTTTTGAAATGCGGGCATGCTTTTTTGAACGCGAGATTGCTTTTTAGTTCTCGAGCATGATTTTTAGTTTCCAAACGTTCTTTTTGGCTTTCATGGGTTCTTTTTGACAAGCGAACTTTGTTTTTGGCTTTTGGGCGTTCTTTCTTGCATGCAAACTTTTATTTTTGCATGCCGGCATGCTTTTTTGAACGCGAGAGTGCCTTTTAGTTTCCAAACTTTCTTTTTAGCTTTCGTGTGTTCTTTTTGGCTTTTGGGCGTTGTTTCTGACATGCAAAGTTTATTTTTGAAATGCGAGCATGGTTTTTTGAACGCGAGATTGCTTTTTAGTTCTCGAGCATGACTTTTTGTTTCCAAACGTTCTTTTTGGCTTTCATGTGTTCTTTTTGGCAAGTAAAGTTTCTTTTTGGCTTTTTGGCGTTGTTTCCAGCATGCAAACTTTCTTTTTGAAATGCGGGCATGCTTTTTTGAACGCGAGAGTGATTGTTTTTTCTCGAGCATGATTTTTAGTTTCCAAACTTTCTTTTTCTCTTTCGTGTGTTCTTTTTGGTTTTTGGGCATTGTTTCTAGCATGCAAAGTTTATTTTTGAAATGCGAGCATGGTTTTTTGAACGCGAGATTGCTTTTTAGTTCTCGAGCATGACTTTTTGTTTCCAAACGTTCTTTTTGGCTTTCGTGTGTTCTTTTTGGCAAGTAAACTTTCTTTTTGGATTTTCGGCGTAGTTTCTAGCATGCAAACTTTCTTTTTGAAATGCGGGCATGGTTTGTTGAACGCAAGAATGCTTTTTAGTTCTCGAGCATGATTTTTAGTTTCCAAACGTTCTTTTAGGCTTTCGTGCGTTCTTTTTGACAAGCAAACTTTGTTTTTGCCTTTTGGGCGTTCTTTCTTGCATGCAAACATTTATTTTTGCATGCGGGCATGATTTTTTGAACGCGAGAGTGCTTTTTAGTTTCCAAACTTTGTTTTTCGCTTTAGTGTGTTCTTTTTGGCTTTTGGGCGTTGTTTATGGCATGCAAGGTTTATTTTTGAAATGCGAGCATGGTTTTTTGAACGCGAGATTGCTTTTTAGTTCTTGAGCATGACTTTTTGTTTCCAAAAGTTCTTTTTGGCAAGTAAACTTTCTTTTTGGCTTTTCGGCGTTGTTTCTAGCATGCAAACTTTCTTTTTGGCAAGTAAACTTTCTTTTTGGCTTTTCGGCGTTGTTTCTAGCATGCAAACTTTCTTTTTGAAATGCGGGCATGCTTTTTTGAACGCGAGATTGCTTTTTAGTTCTCGAGCATGATTTTTAGTTTTCAAACGATCTTTTTGGCTTTCATGCGTTCTTTTTGACAAGCGAACTTTGTTTTTGGCTTTTGGGCGTTCTTTCTTGCATGCAAACTTTTATTTTTGCATGCCGGCATGCTTTTTTGAACGCGAGAGTGCCTTTTAGTTTCCAAACCTTCTTTTTGGCTTTCGTGTGTTCTTTTTGGCTTTTGGGCGTTGTTTCTGACATGCAAAGTTTATTTTTGAAATGCGAGCATGGTTTTTTGAACGCGAGATTGCTTTTTAGTTCTCGAGCATGATTTTTAGTTTCCAAACGTTCTTTTTGGCTTTCGTGCGTTCTTTTTGACAAGGAAACGTTGTTTTTGCCTTTTGGGCGTTCTTTCGTGCATGCAAACATTTATTTTTGCATGCGGGCATGCTTTTTTGAACGCGAGAGTGCTTTTTTGTTACCAAACTTTGTTTTTCGCTTTCGTGTGTTCTTTTTGGCTTTTGGGCGTTGTTTATGGCATGCAAAGTTTATTTTTGAAATGCGAGCATGGTTTTTTGAACGCGAGATTGCTTTTTAGTTCTTGAGCATGACTTTTTGTTTCCAAAAGTTCTTTTTGGCAAGTAAACTTTCTTTTTGGCTTTTCGGCGTTGTTTCTAGCATGCAAACTTTCTTTTTGAAATGCGGGCATGGTTTTTTGAACGCGAATTGCTTTTTAGTTCTCGTGCATGATTTTTAGTTTCCAAACGTTCTTTTCGGCTTTCGTGTGTTCTTTTTGGCAAGTAAACTTTCTTTTTGGCTTTTCGGCGTTGTTTCTAGCATGCAAACTTTCTTTTTGAAATGCGGGCAAGGTTTTTTGAACGCGAATAGCTTTTTAGTTCTCGTGCATGATTTTTTGTTTCAAAACGTTCTTTTCGGCTTTTGTGTGTTCTTTTTGGCGAGTAAACTTTCTTTTTGGCTTTTCGGCGTTGTTTCTAGCATGCAAACTTTCTTTTTGAAATGCGGGCATGCTTTTTTGAACGCGAGATTGCTTTTTAGTTCTCGAGCATGATTTTTAGTTTCCAAACGTTCTTTTTGGCTTTCGTGCGTTCTTTTTGACAAGCAAACTTTGTTTTTGGATTTTGGGAGTTCTATCTTGCATGCAAACTTTCATTTTTGCTTGCCGGCATGCTTGTTTGAACGCGAGAGTACTTTTTAGTTTCCAAACTTTCTTTTTGGCTTTCGTGTGTTCTTTTTGGCTTTTGGGCGTTGTTTCTGGCATGCAAAGTGTATTTTTGAAATGCGAGCATGGTTTTTTTAACGCGAGATTGCTTTTTAGTTTTCGAGCATGATTTTTAGTTTCCAAACGTTCTTTTCGGCTTTCGTGTGTTCTTTTTGGCGAGTAAACTTTCTTTTTTGCTTTTCGGCGTTGTTTCTAGCATGCAAACTTTCTTTTTGAAATGCGAGCATGCTTTTTTGAACGCGAGATTGCTTTTTAGTTCTCGAGCATGATTTTTAGTTTCCAAACGTTCTTTTTGGCTTTCATGGGTTCTTTTTGACAAGCGAACTTTGTTTTTGGCTTTTGGGCGTTCTTTCTTGCATGCAAACTTTTATTTTTGCATGCCGGCATGCTTTTTTGAACGCGAGAGTGCCTTTTAGTTTCCAAACTTTCTTTTTAGCTTTCGTGTGTTCTTTTTGGCTTTTGGGCGTTGTTTCTGACATGCAAAGTTTATTTTTGAAATGCGAGCATGGTTTTTTGAACGCGAGATTGCTTTTTAGTTCTTGAGCATGACTTTTTGTTTCCAAAAGTTCTTTTTGGCAAGTAAACTTACTTTTTGGCTTTTCGGCGTTGTTTCTAGCATGCAAACTTTCTTTTTGAAATGCGGGCATGGTTTTTTGAACGCGAATTGCTTTTTAGTTCTCGTGCATGATTTTTAGTTTCCAAACGTTCTTTTCGGCTTTCGTGTGTTCTTTTTGGCGAGTAAACTTTCTTTTTGGCTTTTCGGCGTTGTTTCTAGCATGCAAACTTTATTTTTGAAATGCGGGCAGGCTTTTTTGAATGCGAGAGTGCTTTTTTTTTCTCGAGCATGATTTTTAGTTTCCAAACTTTCTTTTTCTCTTTCGTGTGTTCTTTTTGGCTTTTGGGCGTTGTTTCTAGCATGCAAAGTTTATTTTTGAAATGCGGGCATGGTTTGTTGAACGCAAGAATGCTTTTTAGTTCTCGAGCATGATTTTTAGTTTCCAAACGTTCTTTTAGGCTTTCGTGCGTTCTTTTTGACAAGCAAACTTTGTTTTTGCCTTTTGGGCGTTCTTTCTTGCATGCAAACATTTATTTTTGCATGCGGGCATGATTTTTTGAACGCGAGAGTGCTTTTTAGTTTCCAAACTTTGTTTTTCGCTTTAGTGTGTTCTTTTTGGCTTTTGGGCGTTGTTTATGGCATGCAAGGTTTATTTTTGAAATGCGAGCATGGTTTTTTGAACGCGAGATTGCTTTTTAGTTCTTGAGCATGACTTTTTGTTTCCAAAAGTTCTTTTTGGCAAGTAAACTTTCTTTTTGGCTTTTCGGCGTTGTTTCTAGCATGCAAACTTTCTTTTTGGCAAGTAAACTTTCTTTTTGGCTTTTCGGCGTTGTTTCTAGCATGCAAACTTTCTTTTTGAAATGCGGGCATGCTTTTTTGAACGCGAGATTGCTTTTTAGTTCTCGAGCATGATTTTTAGTTTTCAAACGATCTTTTTGGCTTTCATGCGTTCTTTTTGACAAGCAAACTTTGTTTTTGGCTTTTGGGCGTTCTTTCTTGCATGCAAACTTTTATTTTTGCATGCCGGCATGCTTTTTTGAACGCGAGAGTGCCTTTTAGTTTCCAAACCTTCTTTTTGGCTTTCGTGTGTTCTTTTTGGCTTTTGGGCGTTGTTTCTGACATGCAAAGTTTATTTTTGAAATGCGAGCATGGTTTTTTGAACGCGAGATTGCTTTTTAGTTCTCGAGCATGACTTTTTGTTTCCAAACGTTCTTTTTGGCTTTCATGTGTTCTTTTTGGCAAGTAAAGTTTCTTTTTGGCTTTTTGGCGTTGTTTCCAGCATGCAAACTTTCTTTTTGAAATGCGGGCATGCTTTTTTGAACGCGAGAGTGCTTTTTTTTTCTCGAGCATGATTTTTAGTTTCCAAACTTTCTTTTTCTCTTTCGTGTGTTCTTTTTGGTTTTTGGGCATTGTTTCTAGCATGCAAAGTTTATTTTTGAAATGCGAGCATGGTTTTTTGAACGCGAGATTGCTTTTTAGTTCTCGAGCATGACTTTTTGTTTCCAAACGTTCTTTTTGGCAAGTAAACTTACTTTTTGGCTTTTCGGCGTTGTTTCTAGCATGCAAACTTTCTTTTTGAAATGCGGGCATGGTTTTTTGAACGCGAATTGCTTTTTAGTTCTCGTGCATGATTTTTAGTTTCCAAACGTTCTTTTCGGCTTTCGTGTGTTCTTTTTGGCGAGTAAACTTTCTTTTTGGCTTTTCGGCGTTGTTTCTAGCATGCAAACTTTATTTTTGAAATGCGGGCAGGCTTTTTTGAATGCGAGAGTGCTTTTTTTTTCTCGAGCATGATTTTTAGTTTCCAAACTTTCTTTTTCTCTTTCGTGTGTTCTTTTTGGCTTTTGGGCGTTGTTTCTAGCATGCAAAGTTTATTTTTGAAATGCGAGCATGGTTTTTTGAACGCGAGATTGCTTTTTAGTTCTCGAGCATGACTTTTTGTTTCCAAACGTTCTTTTTGGCTTTCGTGTGTTCTTTTTGGCAAGTAAACTTTCTTTTTGGCTTTTCGGCGTAGTTTCTAGCATGCAAACTTTCTTTTTGAAATGCGGGCATGGTTTTTTGAACGCAAGAATGCTTTTTAGTTCTCGAGCATGATTTTTAGTTTCCAAACGTTCTTTTAGGCTTTCGTGCGTTCTTTTTGACAAGCAAACTTTGTTTTTGCCTTTTGGGCGTTCTTTCTTGCATGCAAACATTTATTTTTGCATGCGGGCATGATTTTTTGAACGCGAGAGTGCTTTTTAGTTTCCAAACTTTCTTTTTCTCTTTCGTGTGTTCTTTTTGGCTTTTGGGCGTTGTTTATGGCATGCAAGGTTTATTTTGAAATGCGAGCATGGTTTTTTGAACGCGAGATTGCTTTTTAGTTCTTGAGCATGACTTTTTGTTTCCAAAAGTTCTTTTTGGCAAGTAAACTTTCATTTTGGCTTTTCGGCGTTGTTTCTAGCATGCAAACTTTCTTTTTGAAATGCGGGCATGGTTTTTTGAACGCGAATTGCTTTTTAGTTCTCGTGCATGATTTTTAGTTTCCAAACGTTCTTTTCGGCTTTCGTGTGTTCTTTTTGGCGAGTAAACTTTCTTTTTGGCTTTTCGGCGTTGTTTCTAGCATGCAAACTTTCTTTTCGAAATGCGGGCATGCTTTTTTGAACGCGAGATTGCTTTTTAGTTCTCGAGCATGATTTTTAGTTTCCAACGTTCTTTTCGGCTTTCGTGTGTTCTTTTTGGCGAGTAAACTTTCTTTTTTGCTTTTCGGCGTTGTTTCTAGCATGCAAACATTCTTTTTGAAATGCGGGCATGCTTTTTTGAACGCGAGATTGCTTTTTAGTTCTCGAGCATGATTTTTAGTTTCCAAAAGTTCTTTTTGGCTTTCATGCGTTCTTTTTGACAAGCAAACTTTGTTTTTGGCTTTTGGGCGTTCTTTCTTGCATGCAAACTTTTATTTTTGCATGCCGGCATGCTTTTTTGAACGCGAGAGTGCCTTTTAGTTTCCAAACTTTCTTTTTGGCTTTCGTGTGTTCTTTTTGGCAAGTAAACTTTCTTTTTGGCTTTTCGGCGTAGTTTCTAGCATGCAAACTTTCTTTTTGAAATACGGGCATGGTTTTTTGAACGCAAGATTGCTTTTTAGTTCTCGAGCATGATTTTTAGTTTCCAAACGTTCTTTTAGGCTTTCGTGCGTTCTTTTTGACAAGCAAACTTTGTTTTTGCCTTTTGGGCGTTCTTTCTTGCATGCAAACATTTATTTTTGCATGCGGGCATGCTTTTTTGAACGCGAGAGTGCTTATTAGTTTCCAAACTTTCTTTTTCGCTTTCGTGTGTTCTTTTTGGCGTTGTTTATGGCATGCAAGGTTTATTTTTGAAAAGCGAGCATGGTTTTTTGAACGCGAGATTGCTTTTTAGTTCTTGAGCATGACTTTTTGTTTCCAAAAGTTCTTTTTGGCAAGTAAACTTACTTTTTGGCTTTTCGGCGTTTTTTCTAGCATGCAAACTTTCTTTTTCAAATGCGGGCATGGTTTTTTGAACGCGAATTGCTTTTTAGTTCTCGTGCATGAGTTTTTGTTTCAAAACGTTCTTTTCGGCTTTCGTGTGTTCTTTTTGGCGAGTAAACTTTCTTTTTGGCTTTTCGGCGTTGTTTCTAGCATGCAAACTTTCTTTTTGAAATGCGGGCATGCTTTTTTGAACGCGAGATTGCTTTTTAGTTCTCGAGCATGATTTTTAGTTTCCAAAGGTTCTTTTTGGCTTTCGTGCGTTCTTTTTGACAAGCAAACTTTGTTTTTGCCTTTTGGGCGTTCTTTCTTGCATGCAAACATTTATTTTTGCATGCGGGCATGCTTTTTTGAACGCGAGAGTGCTTTTTAGTTTCCAAACTTTCTTTTTCGCTTTCGTGTGTTCTTTTTGGCTTTTGGGCGTTGTTTATGGCATGCAAAGTTTATTTTTGAAATGCGAGCATGGTTTTTTGAACGCGAGATTGCTTTTTAGTTCTCGTGAATGATTCTTTGTTTCAAAACGTTCTTTTCGGCTTTCGTGTGTTCTTTTTGGCGAGTAAACTTTCTTTTTGGCTTTTCGGCGTTGTTTCTAGCATGCAAACTTTCTTTTTGAAATGCGGGCATGCTTTTTTGAACGCGAGAATGCTTTTTAGTTCTCGAGCATGATTTTTAGTTTCCAAACGTTCTTTTTGGCTTTCGTGCGTTCTTTTTGACAAGCAAACGTTGTTTTTGCCTTCTGGGCGTTCTTTCTTGCATGCAAACATTTATTTTTGCATACGGGCATGCTTTTTTGAACGCGAGAGTGCTTTTTAGTTTCCAAACTTTCTTTTTCGCTTTCGTGTGTTCTTTTTGGCTTTTGGGCGTTGTTTATGGCATGCAAAGTTTATTTTTGAAATGCGAGCATGGTTTTTTGAACGCGAGATTGCTTTTTAGTTCTTGAGCATGACTTTTTGTTTCCAAAAGTTCTTTTTGGCAAGTAAACTTACTTTTTGGCTTTTCGGCGTTGTTTCTAGCATGCAAACTTTCTTTTTGAAATGCGGGCATGGTTTTTTGAACGCGAATTGCTTTTTAGTTCTCGTGCATGATTTTTAGTTTCCAAACGTTCTTTTCGGCTTTCGTGTGTTCTTTTTGGCGAGTAAACTTTCTTTTTGGCTTTTCGGCGTTGTTTCTAGCATGCAAACTTTATTTTTGAAATGCGGGCAGGCTTTTTTGAATGCGAGAGTGCTTTTTTTTTCTCGAGCATGATTTTTAGTTTCCAAACTTTCTTTTTCTCTTTCGTGTGTTCTTTTTGGCTTTTGGGCGTTGTTTCTAGCATGCAAAGTTTATTTTTGAAATGCGAGCATGGTTTTTTGAACGCGAGATTGCTTTTTAGTTCTCGAGCATGACTTTTTGTTTCCAAACGTTCTTTTTGGCTTTCGTGTGTTCTTTTTGGCAAGTAAACTTTCTTTTTGGCTTTTCGGCGTAGTTTCTAGCATGCAAACTTTCTTTTTGAAATGCGGGCATGGTTTTTTGAACGCAAGAATGCTTTTTAGTTCTCGAGCATGATTTTTAGTTTCCAAACGTTCTTTTAGGCTTTCGTGCGTTCTTTTTGACAAGCAAACTTTGTTTTTGCCTTTTGGGCGTTCTTTCTTGCATGCAAACATTTATTTTTGCATGCGGGCATGATTTTTTGAACGCGAGAGTGCTTTTTAGTTTCCAAACTTTCTTTTTCTCTTTCGTGTGTTCTTTTTGGCTTTTGGGCGTTGTTTATGGCATGCAAGGTTTATTTTGAAATGCGAGCATGGTTTTTTGAACGCGAGATTGCTTTTTAGTTCTTGAGCATGACTTTTTGTTTCCAAAAGTTCTTTTTGGCAAGTAAACTTTCATTTTGGCTTTTCGGCGTTGTTTCTAGCATGCAAACTTTCTTTTTGAAATGCGGGCATGGTTTTTTGAACGCGAATTGCTTTTTAGTTCTCGTGCATGATTTTTAGTTTCCAAACGTTCTTTTCGGCTTTCGTGTGTTCTTTTTGGCGAGTAAACTTTCTTTTTGGCTTTTCGGCGTTGTTTCTAGCATGCAAACTTTCTTTTCGAAATGCGGGCATGCTTTTTTGAACGCGAGATTGCTTTTTAGTTCTCGAGCATGATTTTTAGTTTCCAACGTTCTTTTCGGCTTTCGTGTGTTCTTTTTGGCGAGTAAACTTTCTTTTTTGCTTTTCGGCGTTGTTTCTAGCATGCAAACATTCTTTTTGAAATGCGGGCATGCTTTTTTGAACGCGAGATTGCTTTTTAGTTCTCGAGCATGATTTTTAGTTTCCAAAAGTTCTTTTTGGCTTTCATGCGTTCTTTTTGACAAGCAAACTTTGTTTTTGGCTTTTGGGCGTTCTTTCTTGCATGCAAACTTTTATTTTTGCATGCCGGCATGCTTTTTTGAACGCGAGAGTGCCTTTTAGTTTCCAAACTTTCTTTTTGGCTTTCGTGTGTTCTTTTTGGCAAGTAAACTTTCTTTTTGGCTTTTCGGCGTAGTTTCTAGCATGCAAACTTTCTTTTTGAAATACGGGCATGGTTTTTTGAACGCAAGATTGCTTTTTAGTTCTCGAGCATGATTTTTAGTTTCCAAACGTTCTTTTAGGCTTTCGTGCGTTCTTTTTGACAAGCAAACTTTGTTTTTGCCTTTTGGGCGTTCTTTCTTGCATGCAAACATTTATTTTTGCATGCGGGCATGCTTTTTTGAACGCGAGAGTGCTTATTAGTTTCCAAACTTTCTTTTTCGCTTTCGTGTGTTCTTTTTGGCGTTGTTTATGGCATGCAAGGTTTATTTTTGAAAAGCGAGCATGGTTTTTTGAACGCGAGATTGCTTTTTAGTTCTTGAGCATGACTTTTTGTTTCCAAAAGTTCTTTTTGGCAAGTAAACTTACTTTTTGGCTTTTCGGCGTTTTTTCTAGCATGCAAACTTTCTTTTTCAAATGCGGGCATGGTTTTTTGAACGCGAATTGCTTTTTAGTTCTCGTGCATGAGTTTTTGTTTCAAAACGTTCTTTTCGGCTTTCGTGTGTTCTTTTTGGCGAGTAAACTTTCTTTTTGGCTTTTCGGCGTTGTTTCTAGCATGCAAACTTTCTTTTTGAAATGCGGGCATGCTTTTTTGAACGCGAGATTGCTTTTTAGTTCTCGAGCATGATTTTTAGTTTCCAAAGGTTCTTTTTGGCTTTCGTGCGTTCTTTTTGACAAGCAAACTTTGTTTTTGCCTTTTGGGCGTTCTTTCTTGCATGCAAACATTTATTTTTGCATGCGGGCATGCTTTTTTGAACGCGAGAGTGCTTTTTAGTTTCCAAACTTTCTTTTTCGCTTTCGTGTGTTCTTTTTGGCTTTTGGGCGTTGTTTATGGCATGCAAAGTTTATTTTTGAAATGCGAGCATGGTTTTTTGAACGCGAGATTGCTTTTTAGTTCTCGTGAATGATTCTTTGTTTCAAAACGTTCTTTTCGGCTTTCGTGTGTTCTTTTTGGCGAGTAAACTTTCTTTTTGGCTTTTCGGCGTTGTTTCTAGCATGCAAACTTTCTTTTTGAAATGCGGGCATGCTTTTTTGAACGCGAGAATGCTTTTTAGTTCTCGAGCATGATTTTTAGTTTCCAAACGTTCTTTTTGGCTTTCGTGCGTTCTTTTTGACAAGCAAACGTTGTTTTTGCCTTCTGGGCGTTCTTTCTTGCATGCAAACATTTATTTTTGCATACGGGCATGCTTTTTTGAACGCGAGAGTGCTTTTTAGTTTCCAAACTTTCTTTTTCGCTTTCGTGTGTTCTTTTTGGCTTTTGGGCGTTGTTTATGGCATGCAAAGTTTATTTTTGAAATGCGAGCATGGTTTTTTGAACGCGAGATTGCTTTTTAGTTCTTGAGCATGACTTTTTGTTTCCAAAAGTTCTTTTTGGCAAGTAAACTTACTTTTTGGCTTTTCGGCGTTGTTTCTAGCATGCAAACTTTCTTTTTGAAATGCGGGCATGGTTTTTTGAACGCGAATTGCTTTTTAGTTCTCGTGCATGATTTTTAGTTTCCAAACGTTCTTTTCGGCTTTCGTGTGTTCTTTTTGGCGAGTAAACTTTCTTTTTGGCTTTTCGGCGTTGTTTCTAGCATGCAAACTTTATTTTTGAAATGCGGGCAGGCTTTTTTGAATGCGAGAGTGCTTTTTTTTTCTCGAGCATGATTTTTAGTTTCCAAACTTTCTTTTTCTCTTTCGTTTGTTCTTTTTGGCGTTTGGGCGTTGTTTCTAGCATGCAAAGTTTATTTTTGAAATGCGAGCATGGTTTTTTGAACACGAGATTGCTTTTTAGTTCTCAAGCATGACTTTTTGTTTCCTAAAGTTCTTTTTGGCTTTCGTGTGTTCTTTTTGGCAAGTAAACTTTGTTTTTGGCTTTTCGACGTGTTTTCTAGCATGCAAACTTTCTTTTTGAAATGCGGGCATGGTTTTTTGAACGCAAGATTGGTTTTTAGTTCTCGAGCATGATTTTTAGTTTCCAAACGTTCTTTTAGGCTTTCGTGCGTTCTTTTTGACAAGCAAACTTTGTTTTTGCCTTTTGGGCGTTCTTTCTTGCATGCAAACATTTATTTTTGCATGCGGGCATGCTTTTTTGAACGCGAGAGTGCTTTTTAGTTTCCAAACTTTCTTTTTCGCTTTCGTGTGTTCTTTTTGGCTTTTTGGCGTTGTTTATGGCATGCAAGGTTTATTTTTGAAATGCGAGCATGGTTTTTTGAACGCGAGATTGCTTTTTAGTTCTTGAGCATGACTTTTTGTTTCCAAAAGTTCTTTTTGGCAAGTAAACTTTCTTTTTGGCTTTTCGGCGTTGTTTCTAGCATGCAAACTTTCTTTTTGAAATGCGGGCATGGTTTTTTGAACGCAAATTGCTTTTTAGTTCTCGTGCATGATTTTTTGTTTCCAAACGTTCTTTTCGGCTTTCGTGTGTTCTTTTTGGCGGGTAAACTTTCTTTTTGGCGTTGTTTCTAGCATGCAAACTTTCTTTTTGAAATGCGGGCATGATTTTTTGAACGCGAGATTGCTTTTTAGTTCTCGAGCATGATTTTTAGTTTCCAAAAGTTCTTTTCGGCTTTCGTGTGTTCTTTTTGGCGAGTAAACTTTCTTTTTTGCTTTTCGGCGTTGTTTCTAGCATGCAAACATTCTTTTTGAAATGCGGGCATGCTTTTTTGAACGCGAGATTGCTTTTTAGTTCTCGAGCATGATTTTTAGTTTCCAAAAGTTCTTTTTGGCTTTCATGCGTTCTTTTTGACAAGCAAACTTTGTTTTTGGCTTTTGGGCGTTCTTTCTTGCATGCAAACTTTTATTTTTGCATGCCGGCATGCTTTTTTGAACGCGAGAGTGCCTTTTAGTTTCCAAACTTTCTTTTTGGCTTTCGTGTGTTCTTTTTGGCAAGTAAACTTTCTTTTGGCTTTTTCGGCGTAGTTTCTAGCATGCAAACTTTCTTTTTGAAATACGGGCATGGTTTTTTGAACGCAAGATTGCTTTTTAGTTCTCGAGCATGATTTTTAGTTTCCAAACGTTCTTTTAGGCTTTCGTGCGTTCTTTTTGACAAGCAAACTTTGTTTTTGCCTTTTGGGCGTTCTTTCTTGCATGCAAACATTTATTTTTGCATGCGGGCATGCTTTTTTGAACGCGAGAGTGCTTATTAGTTTCCAAACTTTCTTTTTCGCTTTCGTGTGTTCTTTTTGGCGTTGTTTATGGCATGCAAGGTTTATTTTTGAAAAGCGAGCATGGTTTTTTGAACGCGAGATTGCTTTTTAGTTCTTGAGCATGACTTTTTGTTTCCAAAAGTTCTTTTTGGCAAGTAAACTTACTTTTTGGCTTTTCGGCGTTTTTTCTAGCATGCAAACTTTCTTTTTCAAATGCGGGCATGGTTTTTTGAACGCGAATTGCTTTTTAGTTCTCGTGCATGAGTTTTTGTTTCAAAACGTTCTTTTCGGCTTTCGTGTGTTCTTTTTGGCGAGTAAACTTTCTTTTTGGCTTTTCGGCGTTGTTTCTAGCATGCAAACTTTCTTTTTGAAATGCGGGCATGCTTTTTTGAACGCGAGATTGCTTTTTAGTTCTCGAGCATGATTTTTAGTTTCCAAAGGTTCTTTTTGGCTTTCGTGCGTTCTTTTTGACAAGCAAACTTTGTTTTTGCCTTTTGGGCGTTCTTTCTTGCATGCAAACATTTATTTTTGCATGCGGGCATGCTTTTTTGAACGCGAGAGTGCTTTTTAGTTTCCAAACTTTCTTTTTCGCTTTCGTGTGTTCTTTTTGGCTTTTGGGCGTTGTTTATGGCATGCAAAGTTTATTTTTGAAATGCGAGCATGGTTTTTTGAACGCGAGATTGCTTTTTAGTTCTCGTGAATGATTCTTTGTTTCAAAACGTTCTTTTCGGCTTTCGTGTGTTCTTTTTGGCGAGTAAACTTTCTTTTTGGCTTTTCGGCGTTGTTTCTAGCATGCAAACTTTCTTTTTGAAATGCGGGCATGCTTTTTTGAACGCGAGAATGCTTTTTAGTTCTCGAGCATGATTTTTAGTTTCCAAACGTTCTTTTTGGCTTTCGTGCGTTCTTTTTGACAAGCAAACGTTGTTTTTGCCTTCTGGGCGTTCTTTCTTGCATGCAAACATTTATTTTTGCATACGGGCATGCTTTTTTGAACGCGAGAGTGCTTTTTAGTTTCCAAACTTTCTTTTTCGCTTTCGTGTGTTCTTTTTGGCTTTTGGGCGTTGTTTATGGCATGCAAAGTTTATTTTTGAAATGCGAGCATGGTTTTTTGAACGCGAGATTGCTTTTTAGTTCTTGAGCATGACTTTTTGTTTCCAAAAGTTCTTTTTGGCAAGTAAACTTACTTTTTGGCTTTTCGGCGTTGTTTCTAGCATGCAAACTTTCTTTTTGAAATGCGGGCATGGTTTTTTGAACGCGAATTGCTTTTTAGTTCTCGTGCATGATTTTTAGTTTCCAAACGTTCTTTTCGGCTTTCGTGTGTTCTTTTTGGCGAGTAAACTTTCTTTTTGGCTTTTCGGCGTTGTTTCTAGCATGCAAACTTTATTTTTGAAATGCGGGCAGGCTTTTTGAATGCGAGAGTGCTTTTTTTTTCTCGAGCATGATTTTTAGTTTCCAAACTTTCTTTTTCTCTTTCGTGTGTTCTTTTTGGCTTTTGGGCGTTGTTTCTAGCATGCAAAGTTTATTTTTGAAATGCGAGCATGGTTTTTTGAACGCGAGATTGCTTTTTAGTTCTCGAGCATGACTTTTTGTTTCCAAACGTTCTTTTTGGCTTTCGTGTGTTCTTTTTGGCAAGTAAACTTTCTTTTGGCTTTTCGGCGTAGTTTCTAGCATGCAAACTTTCTTTTGAAATGCGGGCATGGTTTTTTGAACGCAAGAATGCTTTTTAGTTCTCGAGCATGATTTTTAGTTTCCAAACGTTCTTTTAGGCTTTCGTGCGTTCTTTTTGACAAGCAAACTTTGTTTTTGCCTTTTGGGCGTTCTTTCTTGCATGCAAACATTTATTTTTGCATGCGGGCATGATTTTTTGAACGCGAGAGTGCTTTTTAGTTTCCAAACTTTCTTTTTCTCTTTCGTGTGTTCTTTTTGGCTTTTGGGCGTTGTTTATGGCATGCAAGGTTTATTTTGAAATGCGAGCATGGTTTTTGAACGCGAGATTGCTTTTTAGTTCTTGAGCATGACTTTTGTTTCCAAAAGTTCTTTTTGGCAAGTAAACTTTCATTTTGGCTTTTCGGCGTTGTTTCTAGCATGCAAACTTTCTTTTTGAAATGCGGGCATGGTTTTTTGAACGCGAATTGCTTTTTAGTTCTCGTGCATGATTTTTAGTTTCCAAACGTTCTTTTCGGCTTTCGTGTGTTCTTTTTGGCGAGTAAACTTTCTTTTTGGCTTTTCGGCGTTGTTTCTAGCATGCAAACTTTCTTTTCGAAATGCGGGCATGCTTTTTTGAACGCGAGATTGCTTTTTAGTTCTCGAGCATGATTTTTAGTTTCCAACGTTCTTTTCGGCTTTCGTGTGTTCTTTTTGGCGAGTAAACTTTCTTTTTTGCTTTTCGGCGTTGTTTCTAGCATGCAAACATTCTTTTTGAAATGCGGGCATGCTTTTTTGAACGCGAGATTGCTTTTTAGTTCTCGAGCATGATTTTTAGTTTCCAAAAGTTCTTTTTGGCTTTCATGCGTTCTTTTTGACAAGCAAACTTTGTTTTTGGCTTTTGGGCGTTCTTTCTTGCATGCAAACTTTTATTTTTGCATGCCGGCATGCTTTTTTGAACGCGAGAGTGCCTTTTAGTTTCCAAACTTTCTTTTTGGCTTTCGTGTGTTCTTTTTGGCAAGTAAACTTTCTTTTTGGCTTTTCGGCGTAGTTTCTAGCATGCAAACTTTCTTTTTGAAATACGGGCATGGTTTTTTGAACGCAAGATTGCTTTTTAGTTCTCGAGCATGATTTTTAGTTTCCAAACGTTCTTTTAGGCTTTCGTGCGTTCTTTTTGACAAGCAAACTTTGTTTTTGCCTTTTGGGCGTTCTTTCTTGCATGCAAACATTTATTTTTGCATGCGGGCATGCTTTTTTGAACGCGAGAGTGCTTATTAGTTTCCAAACTTTCTTTTTCGCTTTCGTGTGTTCTTTTTGGCGTTGTTTATGGCATGCAAGGTTTATTTTTGAAAAGCGAGCATGGTTTTTTGAACGCGAGATTGCTTTTTAGTTCTTGAGCATGACTTTTTGTTTCCAAAAGTTCTTTTTGGCAAGTAAACTTACTTTTTGGCTTTTCGGCGTTTTTTCTAGCATGCAAACTTTCTTTTTCAAATGCGGGCATGCTTTTTTGAACGCGAATTGCTTTTTAGTTCTCGTGCATGAGTTTTTGTTTCAAAACGTTCTTTTCGGCTTTCGTGTGTTCTTTTTGGCGAGTAAACTTTCTTTTTGGCTTTTCGGCGTTGTTTCTAGCATGCAAACTTTCTTTTTGAAATGCGGGCATGCTTTTTGAACGCGAGATTGCTTTTTAGTTCTCGAGCATGATTTTTAGTTTCCAAAGGTTCTTTTTGGCTTTCGTGCGTTCTTTTGACAAGCAAACTTTGTTTTTGCCTTTTGGGCGTTCTTTCTTGCATGCAAACATTTATTTTTGCATGCGGGCATGCTTTTTTGAACGCGAGAGTGCTTTTTAGTTTCCAAACTTTCTTTTTCGCTTTCGTGTGTTCTTTTTGGCTTTTGGGCGTTGTTTATGGCATGCAAAGTTTATTTTTGAAATGCGAGCATGGTTTTTTGAACGCGAGATTGCTTTTTAGTTCTCGTGAATGATTCTTTGTTTCAAAACGTTCTTTTCGGCTTTCGTGTGTTCTTTTTGGCGAGTAAACTTTCTTTTTGGCTTTTCGGCGTTGTTTCTAGCATGCAAACTTTCTTTTTGAAATGCGGGCATGCTTTTTTGAACGCGAGAATGCTTTTTAGTTCTCGAGCATGATTTTTAGTTTCCAAACGTTCTTTTTGGCTTTCGTGCGTTCTTTTTGACAAGCAAACGTTGTTTTTGCCTTCTGGGCGTTCTTTCTTGCATGCAAACATTTATTTTTGCATACGGGCATGCTTTTTTGAACGCGAGAGTGCTTTTTAGTTTCCAAACTTTCTTTTTCGCTTTCGTGTGTTCTTTTTGGCTTTTGGGCGTTGTTTATGGCATGCAAAGTTTATTTTTGAAATGCGAGCATGGTTTTTTGAACGCGAGATTGCTTTTTAGTTCTTGAGCATGACTTTTTGTTTCCAAAAGTTCTTTTTGGCAAGTAAACTTACTTTTTGGCTTTTCGGCGTTGTTTCTAGCATGCAAACTTTCTTTTTGAAATGCGGGCATGGTTTTTGAACGCGAATTGCTTTTTAGTTCTCGTGCATGATTTTTAGTTTCCAAACGTTCTTTTCGGCTTTCGTGTGTTCTTTTTGGCGAGTAAACTTTCTTTTTGGCTTTTCGGCGTTGTTTCTAGCATGCAAACTTTATTTTTGAAATGCGGGCAGGCTTTTTTGAATGCGAGAGTGCTTTTTTTTTCTCGAGCATGATTTTTAGTTTCCAAACTTTCTTTTTCTCTTTCGTGTGTTCTTTTTGGCTTTTGGGCGTTGTTTCTAGCATGCAAAGTTATTTTTGAAATGCGAGCATGGGTTTTTGAACGCGAGATTGCTTTTTAGTTCTCGAGCATGACTTTTTGTTTCCAAACGTTCTTTTGGCTTTCGTGTGTTCTTTTTGGCAAGTAAACTTTTTTTTGGCTTTTCGGCGTAGTTTCTAGCATGCAAACTTTCTTTTTGAAATGCGGGCATGGTTTTTTGAACGCAAGAATGCTTTTTAGTTCTCGAGCATGATTTTAGTTTCCAAACGTTCTTTTAGGCTTTCGTGCGTTCTTTTTGACAAGCAAACTTTGTTTTTGCCTTTTGGGCGTTCTTTCTTGCATGCAAACATTTATTTTTGCATGCGGGCATGATTTTTTGAACGCGAGAGTGCTTTTAGTTTCCAAACTTTCTTTTTCTCTTTCGTGTGTTCTTTTTGGCTTTTGGGCGTTGTTTATGGCATGCAAGGTTTATTTTGAAATGCGAGCATGGTTTTTTGAACGCGAGATTGCTTTTTAGTTCTTGAGCATGACTTTTTGTTTCCAAAAGTTCTTTTTGGCAAGTAAACTTTCATTTTGGCTTTTCGGCGTTGTTTCTAGCATGCAAACTTTCTTTTTGAAATGCGGGCATAGTTTTTTGAACGCGAGATTGCTTTTTAGTTCTCGAGCATGATATTTTGTTTCCAAACGTTCTTTTTGGCTTTCGTGTGTTCATTTTGGCAAGTAAACTTTCTTTTTGGCTTTTCGGCGTTGTTTTTAGCATGCAAACTTTCTTTTTGAAATGCGGGCATGCTTTTTTGAACGCGAGATTGCTTTTTAGTTCTCGAGCATGATTTTTAGTTTCCAAACGTTCTTTTTGGCTTTCGTGTGTTCTTTTGGCGAGTAAACTTTCTTTTTTGCTTTTTCGGCGTTGTTTCTAGCATGCAAACATTCTTTTTGAAATGCGGGCATGCTTTTTTTGAACGCGAGATTGCTTTTTAGTTCTCGAGCATGATTTTAGTTTCCAAAAGTTCTTTTGGCTTTCATGCGTTCTTTTTGACAAGCAACTTTGTTTTTGGCTTTTGGGCGTTCTTTCTTGCATGCAAACTTTATTTTTGCATGCCGGCATGCTTTTTTGAACGCGAGAGTGCCTTTTAGTTTCCAAACTTTCTTTTTGGCTTTCGTGTGTTCTTTTTGGCAAGTAAACTTTCTTTTTGGCTTTTCGGCGTAGTTTCTAGCATGCAAACTTTCTTTTGAAATACGGGCATGGTTTTTTGAACGCAAGATTGCTTTTTAGTTCTCGAGCATGATTTTTAGTTTCCAAACGTTCTTTTAGGCTTTCGTGCGTTCTTTTTGACAAGCAAACTTTGTTTTTGCCTTTTGGGCGTTCTTTCTTGCATGCAAACATTTATTTTGCATGCGGGCATGCTTTTTTGAACGCGAGAGTGCTTATTAGTTTCCAAACTTTCTTTTTCGCTTTCGTGTGTTCTTTTTGGCGTTGTTTATGGCATGCAAGGTTTATTTTTGAAAAGCGAGCATGGGTTTTGAACGCGAGATTGTTTTAGTTCTTGAGCATGACTTTTTGTTTCCAAAAGTCTTTTTGGCAAGTAAACTTACTTTTGGCTTTTCGGCGGTTTTTCTAGCATGCAAACTTTCTTTTTCAAATGCGGGCATGCTTTTTTGAACGCGAATTGCTTTTTAGTTCTCTGGCATGATTTTTGTTTCAAAAAGTTCTTTTGGCTTTCGTGTGTTCTTTTTGGCGAGTAAACTTTCTTTTTGGCTTTCGGCGTTGTTTCTAGCATGCAAACTTTCTTTTTGAAATGCGGGCATGCTTTTTGAAGCGAGATTGCTTTTTAGTTCTCGAGCATGATTTTAGTTTCCAAAGGTCTTTTGGCTTTCGTGCGTTCTTTTGACAAGCAAACTTTGTTTTTGCCTTTGGGCGTTCTTTCTTGCATGCAAACATTTATTTTTGCATGCGGCATGCTTTTTTGAACGCGAGACGTTTTTAGTTCCAAACTTTCTTTTTCGCTTTCGTGTGTCTTTTTGGCTTTTGGGCGTTGTTTATGGATGCAAAGTTTATTTTTGAAATGCGGCATGGTTTTTTGAACGCGAGATTGCTTTTAGTTCTCGTGAATGATTCTTTGTTTCAAAACGTTCTTTCGGCTTTCGTGTGTTCTTTTGGCGAGTAAACTTTCTTTTGGCTGTTCGGCGTGTTTCTAGCATGCAAACTTTCTTTTTGAAATGCGGGCATGCTTTTTTGAACGCGAGATGCTTTTAGTTCTCGAGCATGATTTTTAGTTTCCAAACGTTCTTTTGGCTTTCGTGCGTTCTTTTTTGACAAGCAAACTTGTTGTTTGCTTCTGGGCGTTTTCTTGCATGCAAACATTTATTTGCATAAGGGCATGCTTTTTGAACGCGAGAGTGCTTTTTAGTTTCCAAACTTTCTTTTTCGCTTTCGGTGTTCTTTTTGGCTTTTGGGCGTTGTTATGGCATGCAAAGTATTTTTGAAATGCGAGCATGGTTTTTTGAACGCGAGATTGCTTTTTAGTTCTTGAGCATGACTTTTTGTTTCCAAAAGTCTTTTGGCAAGTAAACTTACTTTTGGCTTTCGGCGTTGTTTCTAGCATGCAAACTTTCTTTTGAAATGCGGGCATGGTTTTTTGAACGCGAATTGCTTTTTAGTTCTGAGCATGATTTTAGTTTCCAAACGTTTTTTCGGCGTTCACGTGTGTTCTTTTGGCGAGTAAACTCTTTTTGGCTTTTCGGCGTTGTCTATAGATGCAAACTTTTTTTTGAAATGCGGGCAGGCTTTTTTGAATGCGAGAGTGCTTTTTTTTTTCTCGGCATGATTTTTAGTTTCCAAACTTTCTTTTTCTCTTTCGTGGGTCTTTTTGGCTTTGGGCGTTGTTTCTAGCATGCAAGTTTATTTTGAAATGCAAAGCATGGTTTTTTGAACGCGAGATTGCTTTTTAGTTCTCGAGCATGACTTTTGTTTCCAAACGTTCTTTTGGCTTTCGTGTGTTCTTTTTGGCAAGTAACCTTCTTTTTGGCTTTTCGGCGTAGTTTCTAGCATGCAAACTTTCTTTTTGAAATGCGGGCATGTTTTTGAACGCAAGAATGCTTTTTAGTTCTCGAGCATGATTTTTAGTTTCAAACGTCTTTAGGCTTTCGTGCGTCTTTTTGACAAGCAAACTTTGTTTTTGCCTTTTGGGCGTCTTTCTTGCATGCAAACATTTATTTTTGCATGCGGGCATGATTTTTTGAACGCGAGAGTGCTCTTTTAGTTTCAAACTTCTTTTCTCTTTCGTGTGTTCTTTTGGCTTTTGGGCGGGGTTTATGGCATGCAAAGGTTTATTGAAATGCGAGCATGGTTTTTGAACGCGAGATTGCTTTTTAGTTCTTGAGCATGACTTTTGTTTCCAAAAGTTCTTTTTGGCAAGGAAACTTTCATTTTGGCTTTTCGGAGTTGTTTCTAGCATGCAAAATTTTTTTGAAATGCGGCATGGGTTTTGAACGCGAATGCTTTTTAGTTCTCGTGCATGATTTTAGTTTCAAACGTCTTTTCGGCTTTCGTGTTCTTTGGCTGAGGTGGGTAAACTTTCTTTTGGCTTTTACGGCGTTGTTTCATAGCATGCAAACTTTCTTTTTCGAAATGCGGGCATGCTTTTTTGAACGCGAGATTGCTTTTTAGTTCTCGAGCATGATTTTTAGTTTCCAACGTCTTTTCGCTTTCGTGTGTCTCTTTTGGCGAGGTAAACTTTCTTTTGCTTTCGGCGTTCGTGATGAGCATGAAAACTTCTTTTGAAATGGGGCATTTTTTGAACGCCAGTGCTTTTTAGTTCTCGAGCATGTTTTAGTTTCCAAAAGTTCTTTTGGCTTTCATGCGTTCTTTTTGACAAGCAAATTTGTTTTGGCTTTTGGCGTTCTTGATTGCATGCAAACTTTTATTTTTGCATGCCGGCATGGCTTTTTTGAACGCGAGAGTGCCTTTAGTTTCCAAACTTTTTTTTGGCTTCGTGGGTTCTTTTTGGCAAGTAAACTTTCTTTTGGCTTTTCGGCGTAGTTTCTAGCATGCAAACTCCTTTTGAAATAAGGGCATGGTTTTTTGAACGCAAGATTGCTTTTTAGTTCTCGAGCATGTTTTTAGTTTCCAAACGTTCTTTAGGCTTCGTGCGTTCTTTTTGACAAGCAAACTTTGTTTTGCAGTTGGGCGTGATTTCTTGTGCAACATTATT